>RJWM01015005.1:0-48963 GCA_004363535.1 Dasyprocta punctata
ACTGAGCTATATCCCCAGCCTCAGTATCTATGAATTCCAATCTGAACTTTAATGAGATCAAAATTTGGGGATCCCTGACCTGGAAGGCCCTGCAGGATGAGGTCCAGCAGATCTCTTAGATTTAACTTCCACTGGGTGTAAGGTTGTGTGAACTCACAGTAGGGCAGTGTCCAGTGGACCAGCTAAGGGCCACACTGCAGGGGTTCTGAGGCGAGATAGCCACTTACTAACATTTGGCCTTAAACCGGTTGCTTTGCCTTCTTGTGCCTCACGTATCAGTTATATAAAATCAGAACATTAATGGCATCTATTTCATGGGTTATGATGAAGATGAAATAAATTAATTCCCATAAAACACAGCATCAACAGGAAATGTGTGTGGTACAAGGTAATGTGACTGTTAGTCTTGAATGTTCCCCAATAGCCAGCATATTGAGGGCTTGGTGATGTTCAATCCATTTCCTTTTAATTCTTTTTTTTTTTTTTCTTTTGTATATACTGAGTCAGGTAATTGGGCAGGAATCAGGTTGTGTTATAAATCAAAGGGGTAGAGTTGGTTCTCAATGTTTTATTTTTTAAAATTTATTTTAAAAAATCATCACATAATCTTTGTTGTTATGTAATTTTTGTTATTATGTATTGAGGGGGTACCATGTGATATTTAGATGCATATGTACAATGTGTAATGTCTGTCTCCTCAAGCATCGGTCATTTCTTTGTAAGGAGAACATTTGAGATCCCTTCTTCGACATTGTTTTGAAATATGAAGCACATTTTGTTATCTGACACAGAACTTATTTCTTCTATGTAACGTAACATGGTGCCTGCTGATCAATCTCTCCCTATCCCTTCTTTCCCCCTTCAGTCCCTAGTCTCTGGTGACCACTATTTTACCCTCAACTGTTTTTTTTTTTTGAACTGGGAATTGAACTCATGAGCTTATGCTTGCCAGGCAGGTGCTGTGTTGCTGAACTAGCTCCCTGGCCCTACCCTCAACTTCTAAGAGAGCTCTCTCTCTCTCTCCCTCTTCCTCTTCTTCTCCCTCTCCTTGTCTCTCTCTCTCTCCCTCTCTGTTTTTTATACTAGGAGTTGAACCCTGGGCCTTCATATCACCAGCACAATTACATTTAAAAAATTTTTTTAAATAGGATCTCACTAAGTTTCCCAGAGGGCTTGAACTTGCAATACTCCTGCTTTAGCCCCCTAGAGTGCTGAGATTATAGATGTGTGCACCATGCCTGGCTGAGTCACTTTTTCTTAATGCTTTGTCTTATGTAGGACAAACATTTTTGACTTCAGTACCTACCTCCTGGCCTGCCCTTTGGTTGGGTCCCTCTGCCTGGGCCCTTATCCATACTGTGCTATTCCTCAACCTCCTGGTCTCTTGAGTCTTTCCCAATCCTCAAGCCTCTTGACTGAGAGATTGAGGTTCAGTCTTTTCATTTTATTTATTCATTTTCAGTCTGCAGGACATAGACAATGTGGGTCAATTTGTGGGCCGAGTTCGGAGGTGGTAGTAGTAAGGAGAGATGGAGAGAGACAGGGTCAGGGAAAACAGGAGAGGGGTTGCTGGATTCTAACCATTGCCACAGTAACATCCCATTGACTTGAGTAGGTGCAGTTTACCCAGCTCTGACACACTAAGATGTCCTAAAATTCTTTAAGGGGAATGATACCTCTTTGTGAAAGGCTATGATGGTACAGTTACTCTCAAATTCATGTTTTCTTGTTCAACCAACTGACTGGGTCACAAGTTACTGTGAGAGGATCTGAGCCAGGTCTCATTAAACTTTCTCTAACCAACACAGATAGAATACACAAACTTTACTTGGTCATTTCCTCATTTTTCTAGACATCAATCACAGACCAGGGGATGCTACTCACTCTGGAGCATAAAGGACAATCCTATGATCTCTATAACCTCAGAACTGGTGCAATAGTATACAAATGCCCAGAAAGCCATTGCAATCCTTTGTCCCACTGAAAACTACAACTCGGACCAAGATATGGGCTGACTATTCCTTACCCAAAATGCTTGGATTGGAAGTATTTTGGATATTTCCCCCCAAATTTTAAAATATTCAGATTTATATGTTGAGTTATCTTGGGAATGGGATTCAAGTATAAACATAAAATTTGTTTTGTATGCACCTCATATACCAAGCCTAAAGGTAATTTTATGTATCAGTGTGCTTATATGTTGATTGCAAGCTGTCACATGAGTCCAGGTATGGAATTTTCTATTCAAGTTGTGTCAGTACTCAGAAAGTTTTGTATTTTGGAGCACGTTAGATTTTAGACTTTTGATTAAGGTTGCTCAACCTGTATATCCATTGTGATGGGATGGAGGCAATGTGAACAATGTGTTTTCTGTTTTTCTGCTGCAGTTTTTAGGAGTAAATCCAAAGTTTGGATCTAAAGGTGTAAGTTGTGTATTAGATAAAGATGGAGGGAAAAAAGGAAGGGCTGGGGACTGACACCTCATGGCACAGCACGGAGTAAGTCAGGGGCTACTTCCTCACTGGCTACTCTGGGGTCTCTGGAAAGAGACCCAGTGAAACGCAAGACTCCATGGCCAACTGAGTCTGGGAGCCTGAATTCTTCCCACTCTGGTTTACTAAGCAATGCCTCCCAGAGAGGCTTCCTGTCTGGGGCAGAGCCTGGGCTTCTCCTCTCCAGTGGGCCCGTTGCTTTCCCTCTCCACTCTTTCTGTGCCTGGTATGGAAGGGACCGGTGCGTACACTGCCTTAGGGTGGGTCACTCTGTACTAGTGGACTTTACATCCACTCAATTCTTTGTCTTTACCTTCCCTTTGCCTGGCATATTTCCTACCCCCAAAAGGCTCTGTGAAGATTTGTCCATCCCTTCATTAAGTATTTATTGTCAGCTCTGTGTCAATCTATGTTCCAGGTGCCAGGGACACAGGGATGAAAGGCAACCTCAGGAAGCTCCTGGCTGATAGAGAGGCCTATACACAAATACAAAACAATGATGAAAGCCTGAGTTCCTCTGGGTTTGGAAAACTTCACTTCCTTTTTCTTTCACCCTATTATAATCCTCAAATAATCAGCCTACCGGGGACTCGAGTTGTCATCTGCTATACTTGCTTGCCTCTAGATAGGTGTGGATTCAAACACCCTGGGCTTAGGGGACCCTTCCTTGAGTGCAGAGGTCTGCCTGGGGAAGCCTCCTCCAACCAGGCTTTTAACTGTCTCACTGCCTTCATTTCAAGTTTCTTTATGGCATGTGCTGCCATTTCAGCTCATTTTGTGTAATGTTGTCCTTGACAGTACAGAGCATGGCAATTTATCGGCCTCATCCATAAACTTGAAGACTTATTAAATCAGCCCCCAGCCTCCTATTCTCTGGGCAGACTAATCTCAGTGCCTGGAACCATCCTGTGTTAGCTCCCTCCTGTCTTCACCCTACGGTCACATTGATCTCAGTGGTGGGTGGCCAAATGGCACAGGAGGAGGGGGAGGGAGTTCTGCGCCATCGAGGACTCTTGATGGTAAAAGTCACATGGTGAGTGGCTCCCCAAGTCCCCTGCCACTCCGCATCTGGGGGCAAAAAGCACTGCTTGTCTTCCTCATGGTGCCTTGGGGCAGGGCCTGATTGCTATCAGGTGGCCAAGAACCATCCTGGATGGAATCCCAACACTTTTATTCCTTGGATCTGTGGGATTTATTTTTTCATCAGTTCTAGGGAAGCAGTGAAAAAAGGTGTCAGGCCTTGGGGATAATTTATATGAGTAAACACGTAAGGAGTAGGGTGAGCGAGAGCATGAGAATTAAGGCCATTTATCCAGGCTTTGATGCTCGACTTGCCCTCTGGTCCAGCCTTCCCCACAGTCTTGATCACACCACTTTTAACCCTCTCCCGGCTCTGCTCCATGTTGGGCCAGCACAGATCACTGCCCAGCTGCCTTCTCTTCCCTAGTCTGCGCCAGCCTCCTGGCCCCTCCCGCAGCCCCTCATTAAGGCTGGGGAGTAGGTAGCGAGATGTGGCAGTGGCCTCCAGCTGAGGCCTGCTCACTGATTCTGAAGAGAAGGCACATCAGATTACACCCTCCCTCTGCACTCTCCTCGCCTCCAAAGCTGCATCCCCCAGCCTGTCCTGTCCAGTGTGTCCTACATGACCAGACCACAGCTGCTTTTCTGCGTGTCCTCTTTTCCTCTCCCCTTTTCTTTACTCTGTCTTCTAAAGATGCGCTCTGCTCAGCCAAGTGGCACCGGGCTAGGATGCTTTACACTTGAGAGATGAAGTAATAACAGGTGGCAAGAGCGGAGGCTGCTGGAGCCCAGGATTCCAGTTGCCATGGAAACGTGTCAGACCTGTGGAGGGACACAGGAACTGTCAGCTTGGAGGGCGGTGGGGGACAAGTGAGAGGAGTGAGGAGAGGCACATCTTTTCCTGGAGGACTTTGCACATGGCTCCCAAGTTTTCTGAGGGCTGCACACCCCAATCTAGCAGGCCCTGGATAAGCTGCTGCTGAGCTGGGGCAGGGGCTGGGACTGGCTAGGACGTCCTGAGTATGGTTGTATGCTTGTGAACCCCATCCCTGGCAGGCAGTCCCACGGGTTGCTCAGAATATGAGGCCATGCCTTTGTGTGTGTGCCAAGGAGGAACCTCGACTTCCGGCCTGCTTCCTGTTTTCCTGGGACAAAGAGAGTACAGATCTGGTCTCTACAAAACCTAGGTGAGGGGCTGTTTTGATGGCTAGACAATCCATGCCATTCATTCTTTTCACGAGTGGCAGGTATAATGCAGCAGAGATTGAACTGAAAGGGGGAAAGACAGCCCTGCCTGCATGGTAGTTTTATGGAAGATTTGCGGCCTTATTTACCATAGATATGTCCTGATTAAACTAAAATATCCTGCAGTGTGCACTAATTCCTTTGTAGAATGCCTGTTCTCCCTTCCCTGAGCATGGTGGTGAGACTCTTTGAGGCTTAACTTTTCTTTTCCCTTGCTTTGAGTTACTTGAATGCTCCCTCCCACCTTCTGTTATTTTTTTCTGCATTTCTTCATGAACTTTGTACCTGATTTTCCTCTTTTATTTTCCTCTTGAGTTGTTTGTAGACTTATCTCCCCCAGGTAAATTCCTATACTCTTTAGGCTTTCTTTACTTTCTCAGCATCTTACTTGTATCTATTCTATGATCTCAGCCTATGAACATTAATCAACAGTAAACCAAATCTATCATCATGGACTCTGCCATCGAGATACCACTTGGGTCTTTGCCCTCCCTGTCATCTTATTCTATAAAGTTGGACTCAATTTCCCATAAACAGAAGCAGGATCTCTATTTAAATCCTGCTTGCAAGGTCTGCTTGAACGTTCTATTTATAGTAAAATCCTTTTTATAATGATCTCATATGCGGTACCAGGAAATTGCTCACGGCTGTGTCAGGCCTTCGGCCAATCTAGCCATGATATTAGCTTGACTTAAAAACATTCCTTCATGAGCCTCTGGAATTCTCCAGAGGAGTGTTTCCATAGATTATATGATTATAAACAGGGTCACCAGGATAGATTACTGTGGTAGGGACATTAAGTTTAAGTTCAAAAGGGATTTCTGCTTTTATTAGGCCAATCTCAATATTTTTTATCATTTTGGGTTTTGTAAATAGCATAGTGGGTGAATCAAGTTGACTCCTGAGAGATTTATGAAATACTTGATATGCAAGATATGGCCAGGAAGTGTTTGCCTCTAGACTTCCCTGGAGGCAGACAAGTGTGATTAGACATAGAATCTCTCAGGACATGGACAAACTGGGGTGAATTCTATCTCTGCCTCTTTGTAACTGAGATCTGGAGCCAACACTTTAATCTCTTGGGTATCAATGGCCTCATGTGTCGAATAATTTCTGCTTCGCAAAGGTTCTGTAAGAATCAATGAAATAGTGTATGTTGTGCATCCAGCATAAGCTTTGTTGGAGTTGTGTAATAAACACCTGCTTCTTTTTCTTCTCAGCAAGCAGGTGAACAAGATGAGGCTGAGTGGGTAGGTGTGACCTGGTGTCTCTTTCTCAGGAGACAGTGAGTTATGGCCCTCGGCTACCCACATTTGCATACTCTCGGAGCTGGCCTTGAATCCAGGTCAGATGACCAACCCAGCCAGCTCTTTGAGGAGTTGAGAAATAAAGCAAGGGCAATAAATGATATTCAGAGCAATAGATAACTCTGCCACTTGGAAAGCAAACACAGTGCTCTGTCCTCACAAGGAGGAAGTCCCAGGGGCATCTACATGTGATAGCAAGAGGAAGAAGAATATGGATAGCATGCAAAATCTGCAGATGTTCAAGTCTCTCATAGAAAATGGAATAGTATTTGCAATAGTCCATGCACCCCCAATTTTATTTTATTTTATTTTTTTGGTCTTTTTGAGACAGGATCTCACTATGCAGTTCAGGCTGGCCTTGGGCTCACTTTGTAACCCAGCCTGGTCTCGAACTTGCAACGATCTTCCTGCCTCAGCCTTCTGAGTGTTGGGGTTACAGGAATGCGTCACCACATGCAGCTCCCCAATTTTATTCTTTAAACCATGTCTTTATAGCTCTGCCTCCATTTCTAAACCATTCAGCCTGAAAATTGTTGTTACCCATTTCTAGCATACAGAACACATAACTGTTCTGGCATTGAGTTAGATATGGTCCTGGACTTGAGGAGTAGATCATTTAGTATGGGATATGAAGTACACGTGTCAACAGGAGAAGGCTTATAACAATGATGACAACAGAATGCCCGTCCCAAAGCATGATTGCTTATTTGTAGCTGGGAATTAGGAGTGCTCAATGGGAGAACCCTCATTCTGACACCAATTCTAAATACCAGAACATGTAAGAGAGTCGGACGTAGAGCTATTAGTCTCTGTTGTGGCATTTTACCATGATGGAAGGATGCTTTGAGCTCATTGTGTCAAGGAGTGAGTAGGAACTGAAACAAAAATGATTTATTTGAAAATAAAGCATAACTGTTTGCTGTCACTTTCTATACTGGTCCATTGCTAGACTAAAGTGAATCTGCTGCCCAGCATGTCACAGCTGCACATACCAGGGCTAACTAGTGGAATCTTAACATCTCCCTGACTGCCCTGGATGGGCACTTTGTATATAGCCAACAGCCAACACAGATGTGGGGACCCTGCATGAACTCTGTCTTGTTAGAAACTTCTTTTCTTCAGATAAATTAAATTCTGCTCCTTTGGTGTTTTTACATAGAATCATTTCCTCCACCCCTATCTGCTTCACTCTATTAGATCAATTCTGAGTTTTTATTTCTTGCTCTATTGGGGTTCTTGACTTAATGGGGTCTTCTATCAATAGTCTGTTGGTGGTGAATACTATAAATAATTGTCTGGGCATTCTTACGCTCTATATTTTACTTCATTTTCTTATATCACAGGGGATACAGTGTGGTGGAGACAATCAGATTCTTTGGTTGCTTAAAGATTTTGCAAAGGGCCAGGAAATCAGGAAGTCCTGAAGAATATAGGTGAGAGACAGATGAGGAAACTGGGCCCTCTGAGAATTTTCGGGGTGATATATATGGGATCCTTTAATTGCTTTTATGCAGGCAGCATTATCAGTTGTGATTGGCATCTGTACATTTTAGATCTAGTTCCTGTCAGTCTTGAAACTTAACTTTGGTTTACCCTTAGCCCCCAATTTTATACATTCCACCTCTGATTTATGTTCATCATTTGATAATTTTCCACTTATCTTTTGGTGAAGAAAGCCCATGTTTCCTTGCTTCCTAAACATGATTGGATTTTCTCAGGAAAGTTCTTAAAATGGCAAAGATGGAAGGAAGAAAGGGATGCTGGTACTTCTGGATTTGGGCAAAACACATTTTATAGGCAGAGTAGTGTTTTTACAGATGCACTGGTTTTGTGAGATTATTTGTAAAACTATTCTGTATGCCATGCAGATGTCTTTGAGCTCTAGTGGCGGAGGAAGAAAAGCCCGTACTCTATAGACCTCAGGGGGTGAGTCGGCTCCTCTGCCTCCCCCAAACAGCCAACACTTTCTTTGCAGAGAATTGTCTGCCTCCCTGAAGATGGAAATCAATGACTTAGAAACTGATTAAACAATCCAAATAGCAACTGATAAATGGATTAACCCTCCATAATATAATTCTGCTAGCTTTTGTCTTCCGCCTTCCCCAGGTAAGTTTTCTATTCCTGGAGGCAAAGCAGAGGCATGGAGGAAGCGAAGGCCAGAGGGAATCATATTAAAGTGGGTGAATCTGTTTATCACTTACTGTCTGGATGGTATTTCTACTCACATATCTGCTTTCTTTTACAGATTTGTACCCTTCGGGACCCTGATTAATGTTAGCCAGTGAATAATGAAAGGTAGCAGCAGATGTTGGGGATGTCAAGGAGGGAGATAGTGGTTAAGGCTGATCCCACAAAATAGAGAGATTTTTTTTTCCTTTTATTCACAAAGAGGAAGTGTAAATGTGACAAAGAAATGTCCACAATAGGAGGAAAGAAACAGAGGAAAATGAAAACATTTCTCCCATGCAAAGAAACTGTCTGTGACTTTTCAATCAACCCCCTCAAAACAGAGAATAGTTTTGGTACTCAAAGACGTGCTATTCTTACAAAGCTTTGTTTGTGAGATCATGTCCCCAAAATTTTATTTGCCTTTGTTTAAGGACTCTCAACAGGGGGTGGTTATAGAGTTAATATTTGAATATTAACCATTTGACCCATCTTATTGTTCATCATTTGACCCATCACTGGCATGAGACTGAGCTAAGCACCGAGTGTACTTGCGTATAGTTCTAGTTCTAGAAACTTGGGCTCTGTAGATTAACTTATCCTGAGTGCTTTTTATGAACAATGAATCTTCAGGAGATGAGCTGAACCAGAACATTTACCTATGTACCTTTCAAGATGTTCACCAAAGTCCTGAAGAACTTCTCCATTGTGCTTTCTGGATATGACCAGCTTCTGGTCATACTTCTTTATTTTCCTTTTCAGGGACAGTAGGAGGAGTGTTTCCTACATGAGAACATTTTTTTTTTTTCTCAAAAGCAAGACCCAGACATTGACTCTTGCTCCTCCTCTAGCCATCACTATTTATGGTTTGCATCTGACGTTTGGGGTCTTGGCTTGAGGGCTGGTTGTTCAAGGTTGACAGAAGTTCACTCGACTAGAAATACGTCTGGATGAATTGCTTATCTAGAGATGTGATCAGGGGAGCAAAGCAGTTTCTATAAAAACTTCTGGGAAAAATTGCAGAAATTAAACTCTGGAAGACTTGCAAGGCATTAATGCCATTGAACCAAGGAGGATCAAAAAGAAGACCCAGCCTAATATCACGATTTGGTGTGATAAACCCTTACACACTAAACTTCACGTTCTTTCTGGAGTGGATTCTTCTACACTGTGGAAGGAGAGGAGGGGGCAATAGGAACACATCTCAGCCTAAAATTGGAATTTGCTTTTATGTTTCTACAGCCCAAAAGGGACCAGATGGGACAGTCATTCCCAATAACTACTGTGACTTCTGCTTGGGGGGCTCTAACATGAATAAGAAGAGTGGGCGGCCTGAAGAACTGGTGTCCTGTGCAGACTGTGGACGCTCTGGTGAGTGTGGCCCCTTCCTGCATTGTGTGCGCATAGCCCAGGAACTCTTCTGCTTGCCTCCCTTTGCCATCTTGCCAGGGAGGGGTGGACGAGTACAGTGGAGAAGTGATGGTGGTGATGATTTCGAGTGGAGCTGGGTTTTTAAGTCCTTTAGATATTTTTCTTCTTTAGATCCTAAGAACCAAAAGTTATGCCCTGAGTTCCAGGTTAAGAGTCAAGGAGGTTTTGGTTTGTGTCTGGTCTTTGAGGTGGATATAACTTTTTATGTATTGTTGTAGGCAATAGCAAGGTAGAGTGGAAAAACCTAGATACATGCTTTCAGGGAGCATGCTTTCTCGTATTAGATGATGCACGTGTTATGAAAAGTTGCGTTTGTTCTGTGGATATACCTGGGGGCAATCCAGGAGAGTATGAATATATGAATGTTGGAAAAGCAGCTACATTGTGAATTGTGAAAATCAAGGATCCCTGGGCTCCTGGGCAGCTTCATAAACACACCACCTTCACTGGTCACTCATCTCATTTTCTTGTGGAACCAAAAAAAAAGAGATACTTACAAATCAAGGAGGCAAAAGGGTAGGCATTCCTGCACTCCTGGGGCTAATCTGGAGTTAACCTGGTATGCTTTTTTGTTTGTTTCACATCTTTAACCTATCCAAAGATTAAAATAACACAAAGAGAGTCCTTCATTCTTAAAATGAGTTCAGGTCTTTCCTATTATTTCAGTTTCCAGTTTTAACCAATCTCTTAGTTTTTGACTGACCATGGTTGGTTAGTGCTACCTATTTTTTATATTGTTTTGTGTTATAACTAGACCAAAGCACAAGGGGAGAGAGGATTTCATATGTACCATTAGTCTCATCAATTACTGACCGGTATGTGAAACAGTTTGGCCAGTTGGTTCCAGCATGAGGAGTCATTGCTCCTGACAACCTTTTGACCTAGTTTCATTTTCATTACCAGCCCCAAGAAAAAGACTGAGATGAACAAATCTTGGTTTATTGCAGCAACTCAGTTCTTCCTTGTTTTGTTTGAAAAATCTTACCTTTACCACTTACACATTTTGATGTCAGGATTGTTTAGGGCTCAAGACTGCCTTGAGTGAGAAACCGGTAATTGGGAAAGGACTTGGTTTTCACTGCACGCAGCCCTCAACATTTAATTCTCAAGGATCCTGCCAGGGTGGCTCTTTGTGTAATTCTGTCAATTCATATACAGTCCAAACCTGATACCCAACATTGAACTTTTTACTCTATTGATGCTATTTTAGAAGATAGGGTCCTTGTGATCATGGACTCTGGTTTTCAGATACTTAAAAAGAAAATACAACAAATGAAATTTAACTCAGTGTTTTTCAAGAGCAAGCAATCAGACAAAATCTGTACTACCTGAAGTAAGGTCACTTGGTGGAGCGCTACTCAAAGCAGGATATTGTGAGCTGTTGTACGTTCACATGGACTTGGAGACAGCACATTCTCATTGCAAGCTATTGTAACTTCCCCCTTTTCTATCTTATAAAAGGTGGAGTACTTGCATCTGATCCATGGGCATCAGAAGTGGGTTGGTGGTTTTATTCTACACTCAGCCTGTCTTTCTACAACCTTGGCTCAGCTTTTCTTTTCTAGGTTCTGTTTGCTATGTGACTTAGGGGACCATTTTGATTTTTTTAAACCAGGGTAGATACTCCCTTTGCAGTTGCTGAGGATTAATTTTGGTGGATCACTTAGTCAAGGTGTGACTCTGATGTTCCCGAAATAGTTGATTCTTTGGGAACACACAGGTGGCATTAGCCTGTACCTGTTAAAACAGGTGGGCGAATACTTCTCTGAGGTCTCCCTAGGGTCTTTCCAGAGAAGAGTGTGGCGCTTGGAAGAGCTGTTTTTTCCTGCCCACCTACCCCACTTCTTCTGTTTCTGGGGATAAAGTGGGGTGCTTGAAACTGGCCCTATAAGAGGTGAATGATTAATGTCTGGGGAGGCAGCTTGGAGCCCGTTAGAATATGAGTTTAAACCCGAGTTTCACTGATTTTAACATCCTGTATTTTGTGATGCCTTTTGGCCCCTATTTATCACATTATTGTTTTGAGTTAGACAGTCTGAACCTTCTGCAATAACTAACACCTGGGCATGTTTAATTGCCAGAGAGTGGGGTGTGTGTGTGTGTGTGCGGGCCCATCTGTATGTGAGTACAGATCACAGTTCCTCTACTGGTTAAAGACAATGAGAAACTCTTTGATGACTTACCAATTATCAGACTTTCCAAATTCTTTCTGCTTTCAGTGCAAATAAACTACATGGTGTAAGGGTAGAATTGAAAGGGTTTTGAAAAAATGGGATTAGAAGCAAGGAAAAATAAAAATAAGACGGACTTAACCACCTTGATTGGGTTATCTGACAGTAATACCTTTGTAGAGCTGACTGTCAAAGTGATGGACAAACATTGTTCAAAGCAGTATCAACTGAAAACACCAAAGAAATGCCAACCAGGCTTAAAAACCACCGAGAAAATCATTGTCTGGGGCAGGGTTGAGTGAGTGTGCATGCGTCTGTGTGCATGAGGAAGAAGAGAGAGATCGTGTTGCTTCTCTGGCTGTCAGCAGCCGTGGACATGTGTATTACGGTAGAAATGATGCCTTTTCATGGGGCGGGGGAATCCTCTTCCCTGGAAATGTGTGCTTTGTCCCAAATCCCCATTCCCTAGGTGATGTACCTGGTTAATCCCTTTTGGTGTGACTTTGGTTTGTTATCTTGCTATTAAGAATAACATTGTAATAATGTAATGAGAATATTAATGATGCTGTCTGTTGCTTAACCCATGTGCTGATATATTCATCATACATGTCAGCTCATTTGGGAGGAGAAGGCAGGAAGGAGAAGGAGGCAGCGGCTGCAGCACGCACCACGGAGGACTTATTCGGTTCCACGTCAGAAAGTGACACCTCAACTTTCCACGGCTTTGATGAGGACGATTTGGAAGAGCCTCGCTCCTGTCGAGGACGCCGAAGTGGCCGGGGCTCACCCACAGCAGATAAAAAGGGCCGTTGCTAAGCCTGTGGAACAGACTCTCTGGGCAATCAGCCACCTCCTCTGACTCTGGTCATTGTTCTGGTTCTGATATATATATATATACATATATACATATATATATTTTTAATGAAAGACAACTTAAGTTCTTAAGTTTTCCCTTTATCCTTGCCTTTTTCCTCCCGCCGTCCACACGTCCCTTTCCACTGCCATCCTTCTATTTTGGGTACGTGCAACAGAAGCACCAACTACTAACACAAAACGAAACAAAAGAGCAGAATGAGAGTTCTTCAGAGACATGGCATGGCTATGTGCTGTTTATTTTCCCTAGAAATAGGAAGTTAGGTGGATTTTCTCTTTTTTTGGGGGGAGGGAGGAGGGGGTCTTTTGACATGAGCAGAGTTGATCTCCTCACTTTTTCATATTTATTGACAAAATGAAGAGAAGCAGAACACTGGGTTTGGAAACAAAAGAGCTAATAACGTTAAAAATTATTATTTATATATGCTAGCTATTATTAGAGTCAGACTTTTTTTTTTTTTGAGAGAAAGAGAGAGAGAAGGAGAAGGGAAATCAAAGAAATCGAAGTAATATCCTGTTTGAAAGCAAACCACTGGGGGGAGAAGTTCCTCAATGGGAGACGATTGCACTTTCTGTGCCCCATGGAGTGGTTTCCTCCTGTAGCAGACCCCTTTCCCATCGCTTCTCCCTGACCTTTCCATCTTCCTTTCTGCTTGTGAGAAAATGTCAGCCGTCCCAGAGAAGCCTGGCCACCCCTTGTCTGGCCTCCCTCCAGAGCAGGCCCTGGCCAGCAGCCGCCTCCTCAGCTCCTCCTCTGTTCGGGCAGAGCTGCTGTTTCCTTGTTGCTGGGTTTTCCTCACTTTCCTCTTGGCGAAGCACAACTTCCAAATGCAGGAATGGAATATAAGCAAAAGTCAGTGACTGAACAAGCAGAGGCCTCGCTTTTGGAAGAAGAATGAAAGCTCGTGGTGTATTTCCCCTCCCCAAGCCCCTGTTTAAAAACACCTAACTGCCTGTTGGATGATCAAGCCGCCTGTGTTTCTTCTACTTTTTTTATAGTGCCCGCCAGGCACTTTGTTTTATGTCTCCAATAGCAACTCTTGAAAGAAACCAAAGCAACACTTGCTCAAGGCCCCTGGCAATGGAGAAGACGGTCCACCTGGTTGGCAGCCCCAACATCAAACAGCTTTGAGGCTCTGGCCCAAAAGGTAAGTTCTGGCTTACCTGTCTTATGAAGAGGGCAAAACCATCACGATTTTTTTGTTTTTATTTTTGTTTTAATTACTTTTCTGTGTCTTTCTTTCTTTTTCCCTTCTGTTCCCCCCACCCCATCCCAGCTTGCTCTTTTGTTTATCTGGGTCCTCACTTCTTAGCATGGGAGTGACTTATTGGAGCGTTTTGTGCCCAGGCCCATGGTAGCTTGTGTGTGCATGCAATTTTTACCTATCTGGGCCTGGAGTGGGGCTGAGGCTTGCCTGGATTATGGAGGGGCTCTGTGGGCAGAGTAGTGGGCTTCTGGCTTTGGCTTTCACTGCAAGAGAAACTGGCTGGGGAAATGCTTGGCTGATATCTGCCTCCCTTAGCTAAATGTGGAAGTGGAGTTCAGGCAGCTGAGGTTGGAGTTGGCTGCTGGGCTTGGTAGGAATCAGGAGGTGCAGTCATAGGGTGCTGCATGTCCCGGATGGTGTTCCTTTTTATAGGTACCAATTTCACAGCCAAGGGAATGAGTCCAAATTAAAGATCCCTAGTTAGGCATGGCACTCATCTGGGCTGTTTTGAAGATTCTGAACTCCTACCAAGTGTGACCAGGGTCTCTGGCCTCCGCAGGAATCCAGCCTGGAGATACAGGCAGTGCCAACTGATTTGGGTTAGGAGATCCAAGTGGCTTCCTGGCTTCCATGTTGCTTTTATGTGTCTAAGGAGGTCTACTTTGACTTCCAAGTCAAAGAAAGATCCAACCTTTGCTGATACCCCTGAATTAAACTCACCACATAAACTAGTCCACAGACAGATCCTTCATGCTTCCCTGGTAGCCTGGACAGAAAGGGCTTCTACTTTTCTTCTGTGTCATGTGGGTATATGCTCACCTGGGTGTGCATTCTCATTTTTCAGGGAATGAAAGTAACACCCTCACCTACTTTTGGGAGGTTCTGTCTAATCTGTATGTGGTCCTGTTCCTAGTGAATATGATAAAATCTCCTACATTATAATAGTTCTGCATGCCCACATGTGTGAATAAATCTACATAGTTGGTTCTAGAAGGTTTCTGCTATGGACAGCCTGCTTTTGCTGTCACTTTCCACATCTGTGCTTTGTTCTTTTGATTCAGGTACATTGGATTCTAAGCCTATGAGTTTCACTGATGAAATATTAGCTTCCATGGTAATGAAAGTATGTTCAAGTTATACTATCATTTGAAGTCTGTTTAGTTGTTCATGATCCTGGAATTATCAATGTTAACTTGGCTTGGAACTTGAAAGTTAAAAAAAATCTTATATAATAAAAAATTATATAAGAACATCTTTTGGTTTCAAAGTCCAGCTTGAGTTTCTAAAGGAGAACAGTTTAGAGATGTTTAACAACATAACCCCCCATATTTATCTGACTATGGCACAGGTTGTCTAATTTATTTCACTCGTATAACTTGATTTTAAATTTCACTTGTTAGGGGTAGTAGACATCCTTTTCTTTCTCAGTTGATACTCCCAACATGAGCATAAAAATGTCATTTAGCATTGCTTGAGCTTCTTGTCTTATCTTGGTAATAGTGTATTTTGACAGACTCAGAATTTATATTCTTTGAAGAAAAAAAAAGAACTTGAAGAGACTTGAAATGATCAACCAAGTTCAAATCTTTCACTTTGCATTTGAGGAAAGTTACCTTGGAGAAGTTAAGCAAGTTTAGTTTGAAGGTATGGACTGAACAGTGCTTCGGAGGCAACACGCCTTAAGGCAAATGAAGGAAACTTTGAGAGACAATGTGTAGAATGAGGAAGGTGGCTGTCCTTGATTTCCAACCAACTTGATGGTTGATGTCATGTCTTTAGCCCCTTTGCTCTACATGATGTGTGCGTTGGTTAATGTTATGGGAGCTTTCCTTGGAATGCTTCAATTAATCTCTGTGACTACCCTATGAGACAAATAGCCTATATTATTTCTGGCTTACAAATGAAGAAACCAAGTCTTAGTAAATAGAAGTCCCCACAGATAGTAAGAAGCCAGTCTTTGATCCCCAGTGACCAGATTCTAGAAACCATGTGCTGTACCACTGCCTGTCATGTTCCTTGAATAGTCCTTGGTTAAAGACTATGTATGCGCGCACCCATGCATGCTTGGCTCAGTTCTGACTGAGGAAAAGGGCACTTTAAATGACTATAGCTTTAAAAGTTAGCTTTCTTAAGAGCAGCGTCAACAACTGAAAAGTAAGCAATTAGGTCCTGTAAAAGAGAGTTCTGATTAAGGTTTTGTACAGAATATTATAGATTTTCTAAGCTTCATTTCTAGACATTCCCTCTTGATGCCGCTCTCTCTCTCTCTTTTTCTGCCTCCCACTCCCACCATACCCCACACTGGGGATTGAACCCAGGGTCTTTGCATTGAGATATATCTCAGCGCTGCTTTATTTTGTATTTTGATACGGGATCTTGGTAAACTGGGCTAGAACTTGTCATTCTCCTTCCTGCCTCAGCCTCTCAGAGTGCTGTGATTACAGGTGTGTGCTGCCAGGCTCAGCTGAAACATCTTTTTTCATGACCTCAAGAGTCAGAAGAGCTGTGTGAGCTATGGACACACCTATGTTTTTGTGATTGCTTTTGTTAGACAAGTATCACTACTCAAAATTTCAGATACAAGGAAATTAAAATCATCAAAATGAAAATGATCTGACCAGTTTCCTTTGTCTTCAGCTCAGTAAAGTCCACCTCCCTCCCAGAATGTTTCAGATATGTCACCTAATTTTGTGAGGCCAAGCCCAAAGATAGGGGAAACAAAAACCTAGAACTTTCTAAATATGTAGCAACATTCAAATCCCCTGGGGGAAACTGTTGAGTAAATAAAGGTGACTATTGTTGCTGTCTGTCTGATGTTGTTTTCTACCCAAAATAATCTAATTCTTTATTTATGTTACTGAGACTATGTAGAGATCAGATACTATAATCACTACAACACTAGGAGTGAGAAATATGCATTTAATTTTTTAAAGGTACTTGAAGTCAGTAATCCAATTTGCTGCTCGTATTTTAGAGAGAAGGATTTAATAAAAAATACGATGTTCACATCAATAGTCTCCCTTTAAGTCTTCCTGCTTCCTTTGCATCTCTCTTTGCACCTAATGGGCTGCAGCCTGATATTGCCTTTATATAGCACTTGAGGGAACACAAGATCATTACTCGGGGAGAGAACTAAAGGCTGTTTGGAGGTTCTCGCTTCATGGTGGAATAAAATTAATTAATTTTATCTCAATATGCCTCCTGTTACATCTGATGAATATCATGTTGAACATGTACTTAAAGTTTGAGCAGGCCCATGCATTAGGGATTTTTCCAGAGAGGATTTCGTTTAGTCTTTGGAATTGGAGTCACTTATGCTGAGTGTTTTCTGAGTGAGGTATTTTTGATCTTGTGAGTGGAAGCCTAGAGCAGAAATGAAAAGTCCTAAATTCTGGACTTGTCTGACTATCTGTGTGACTTTGTTGCTATGAAGCTCTGCCTCAGTTTCTCTACTCCTAGGATATGGACCTCTGTTTCCTTATCACAATACTTAGCCAGTAGTAACTCATGATGATTCTTTAAAGAACTCAATGAAGTGGAATGGATGTCATTTAGTTCCACTTTACTGGTGAGGATACTGAGGTTCAGTAAGAATGGATGATTGGTCTGAAGTTCTGGGGTCAATAAATGGGTCTTCTAGTAGTCTTTCCTCAGTCCGTTTTGGTATCCCCACAAATCATATTTTCAAGATGTTTTGAATAAAGTTAGTAAGAGGCTTTGAGGGCTTTTATTTAAGGCCTTATTGGGTTATGTTGATCCTATAAGATAAAACCAAAACCAAAACAAGACCAGCATATTCCACACCAGAACCCTGCTGAGAAGGACCAATGCATTAGATCTTCACAACTTTTTGAAAGAACTCAGGTTGAACTTCCTGAATGGTCAGTGTTTTGGTGGAGGGATGACTGGAGAGGTGGCCAGGAGAGAACATTTCAGACTTTATTTTGGTTGTGTGCCCAACCCAAGTGCTTTTAACACTAAATACTGAATTATATGACACTGGTATGCTTAATAAAAGTGATTTCTGACCATTTACTCAAAATAACAGCATAGGAAAAGCCATTTGCTTGATTGATTTACAAAATAATTTAGATGAGGGAAGATTCCTGTCAAAAGTGAATTATTAGCTCAAACAAACAAAAACAAAAACAAAAACAAAAACACTGGCAGTAGGCCTTCAAGTTATCTAAACAACAGCCCTCAATAAGAACTAAGACTTAAAGTTTTTTTAAATTTTGAAATAATTTCACACACACATCATACTTACAAAAATAATATGAAGAATTCCCATAAATCCTCCACCCAAACTCTCCAAATAACCACAGTACAAATATCACAATCAGGAAATTAACACCATGACAAAACTACAATCTACAGAACTAATTCAAATTTCAAAGTCTGCCAATTATCTCACTAATGTCCCTTCCTCCCACCCTTTTATTTTGAGACAGAGTCTTGCTATGTAGCCCACGCTGGCCTCCAACTCATTGTGACCCTCCTGCCTCAGCCTTCTGAGTGGTGGGATTGTAGGCATGTGCCACCACATCCAGCCTTTAATGTCCTTTTTATGACCCAGGATCCAGTCTAGGATCAAATGTTGTATTTAGTTGTCATGTTCTGCTGAAGTCCTTTAACCTAGAGTGGTTACTTACACAGTCTAACCATTTATCGGCTTAACCATTCCATAGAAAGCCATTCACTTTAGGTTTGTGTGTTTTCTAATGATTGAATGTGCATTTTCAGTAAGAATAGTGTAAAAATGGTGCTGTGTCCTTCTAAGTGCATTTTATCAGAAGGCACACGATTGAGTTAGCTCACTAGTAGTGACCCAGACATGTGGCCTTTCAACTGAGGTTTCAGGCTAGTATGTTTATAGACTGTGGATGATATTTTAATTCAGACATAATTTTGTGCAATTGGTGACAGGGATTGAATGGGTAAAGCAGTATGCATATAACTCCTCAGCCCTGTGAAGGATAGTGTGCAGTGAAACACAGGCCAATGGGTTTATCTGCAGTCTAGTTGGGAAGATTAGACTCTCCCAAATAATGTGTAAGTGCTGTCATGGGTTAGTATGCCATACCTTTGGCTCACGGTAGTGAGTATTTTCTTGGAGAGAGACATCAGATCAGAAAGGAGCTGTAGACTGGCCATTGCTGTTGAACCTGTAGGCAAGAATGGCTATTGTTAGAGAGATGGAGCTAGAGATGAGCAAAAGACAAAGCTGGGGATCACAATCTGATCCACACAAAATGGCAAAGTCACAACATGGAAATCTGCTTAAGCATTGCTCTCTAGCATTGTGTTCCTCTCTTTAGCCTTTCTTTTCCAACAGATGGTACGTTCCTGGGAGGCAAAGGTGACATCATTTACATCTCTTGGACAGTGTCAGACATTACTATGCCATAATTATCTGTTGAAATGAACTGAGAACCGAGCAATGTTTCTGAGCTGGTTAATGCAAATAGCTATAGCTATTTGCATCTATAGCTAGTGTGTGCTCCATAAATGTTGACAGAGAAGCTGGATAAGTCGTGTCTAGACATGGCATCCATTGGTCAAGTCAGAGTGGGCAGGTAAATGAGGGCCAGGATGCAGGAATGCAGTGTGGTAAGGGACACAGGAGAGAGAATGAGGATGTGAAGATGGCACGGGGGAGAACTGATGGTGTGTGGAGGGATGAAAAGCTAAGTTGCCTTGGAGGGGTGGAGAGACTGAAAACAGAGCAGGACATTTTCAGTGGCCTACGGTGGTTTGTCAGAGGAAATGCAAGAGAAAGTGGATGTTAATAGTGCAAAGCTAGAATCTAACCAGCTATTTTCTAGGTGGTTTATATGGGGCTAAAGAAGAAAACTCTGTGTGTGTGTGTGTGTGTGTGTGTGTGTGTGTGTGCTAGTAGAGGGTAAAAGGGAGGAAGCATTTGGAAACTGAAGGGATGTGGTAGCATGATTTTGAGACAAACTCACCAACCAAAGGGCAGGTGACATCTGACCAGAGGGCTTAAGGCCTTAGGGGAGGGACAGGAAGGGTGTTAAATGCTGACTGATGCCCAACAAGAGATACTTGGCAAGCGCTCTGTGCGAGGTCAGAAGGCAGGCCGCACTGGTTCATCTCAAGGGAAGGGTCTGGAGTCAGGCAGCAATATTCAAGAAGGGCAGGAGGGAAGCCAAGGCAGAGATACCAGAAGAGCAGATGAGAGAGGTGAGACAGTGAGCTGGCACTGGGTAGAGGGAGGGGTATAGGAGCAAGTTTGGGAGGAGAGCTCAGTGGGGATGAAAATGGGCCCTCCTCTATCTCCCTTTAAACATGTGAGTAGATGGATATAGTCTCAGCCTCAGAAGTGCATCTAATCCAGGTTTGTATATCTGGCCTGGGTTTGATGCTTTGGTCCTGGAAGCAAAGGTGTAGCAGCAGGGAGGTTTCAACTTGGATGAGGATGAGCTGCTCATTTGATTTTGAAATTTTATCCCTGGTGCCTTGGCCATTTTTCACTTAGGTCCATTTACCCTTCTTCCCTTCCTTGCTGCCAAGCTCAGTGTGATCTAGGCTCTGTGAAGGCCATAGTCTCTGCCCTCAGGAACTGCTTCTGGGGTGAAATATGAGTGCAGTTGCTTTTGTTGTCTATGCTTGTACAGACAACTCCATGCCAAAGACCAAAATAACTTAACGGATTCCATTTCAGCTAGAAGCAAATTCTGTGGCCAATTGGTACCCATCCAAGTTGAAGGACCCACCTGGTTTGGGATGAGGTTTCAAGGCTGATACTTGGGATTACAGGACTAGTGGCGGACTGGAACAGATCTCTTGGCTTGAGTCCTGTCTGCAAGTAGCACTGATATCTCGGGATAACTCAGGGCAGGATTGGAGGTAAAGGCACACATATATGAAGCAGTGTCCTTTTTTTGGTCTTGGGCCAAATGGGACAGATTTTGGGATTTTCTGTGGCTGCAGCTCATCATATACCATAGAACTACTCTTTCCCACATAGGTGACAGGTAGACAGATGACATCATGATATTCTTTTCTGGAATGTTTTAATTTTGAAAAGATTCAATTTGTGTGGCTTCCAAATAGTGAAGAAAAATGTTTTTCTTTGGGAACACCCAGTTTTGCCTGCCATACCACTTAAGAGTTGGAAATTCAGCTGTGTTCTCTATCTCTTGGACCATTCAGCAACTGACCTGCCCGGTTCCTGGCTGATTTCTTTCTGCTGATATCCAAGGCACCAGAGAGCTCAGTTTGGTTTTCATTCATTGCCCCATAGCCAGAGCTTCATTAGCTTGGTCATTAATTGGTGGTTTTCTTTCTTTTTTAAAACTCATTTCATTTTTGCTGTACCTCCATTTTAATCTTTCTTAGGTAGTTATCCCATACTGTTGTTCTTTGTTTTATCTTTCGTTGCCTTTCCCTCTGCAGTCAACTCTATGGCCTGGGAACTGTGCGTCCTGCAAGCAAGCCATATCTGAAGAAGGTGAAAAGAAGTCAAGATGATTGGCACCTCCTCCTCCTCCTTCTCCTCCTCCTCCTCCTCTTCCCTTGCCCGGCCCCTTCCTGTGCGTGTGTTTCAGCCAACACCAGAGCCTGGATTGTGGAAAATCCTCCAGCACAACTCAGCTCAGCTCAGCAAAGTCTCGGGGATGACCTCAGTGTGTGCAATAAGAAGATTTTTTTTTTCCTTTTTAAAGTTCTTCATTGCATTTTCTTTAAGTATCTGTGAGAAAATACCCAGGTCAGACTGGAATTTGCTCAACAATAGAAATAACTGAACACACAAACAGACCAAAAAAAAAAAAAAAAAAAAAAAGAGTTAACTGTTTTATTTATTTCAATATTTAAAAGAAAACAGTGCTGACGTTGCACAGTATTTTTGTTTAAAGTCTCTTCCACTTCGAAAGTTAGAAGCAATTTTGTGAAGACATGAAATCAAAAGAGTACTTACTGTAAAATAAAGACTGCATATTAACTCTAAGGAAAAATACCCCCAAGTTTTTAATAAGAAAATAAAGATCAACTCTGCTCAGGCTTTTTAAAAAGCCATTCATGTATGTGCTTTAGGCATTTTTATTTCTGCGAGTTGGATGTGGTAAGTGAGGAGTGACCGGTTTTTTTTCTCCCTTCTTCAAGTCTTTTGAAAATGTTGGTGATGTTACATGATTATATGTTAAGATTTGACTCAAATAAGTTAGCAGTGTCCCATCTCCTAGTTCCTTCCCCCCAGGCAAGCCCCACTGATTCGAACTTTTCCCACAAGGGACATCCATTTGATGATTGGCTATATCTCTGCACATTCAACAGATTCAAACACAGATAGCCTTGTTGCATAAAAAATATAGTGAAGACAAACAGTAAAAATTAAGTATCAGCCAAGATTATACTAGTATAGTCACTAACAACTCCAAGAAGCAACTGGCAAAGGACGCTGCCTCCTGGGCTTGCTTCAGGAGCCTAAGATCCCAGAGCTGCCTCCCAGGGCTAGGAAGATGCCCCCGGAATGATGCAGACCTCAAATTCAGTTGCCTGAGGGGGTAAAGGAGGAAGGCGGGTGTTCTCACACGTCCTTAATGGCCACTGATGGAAGTGAGTATTCTGGCTGATGAGGTGGACTTGTCATTGTCTGTGGAATAGCCAAGGAGCGTGGCTGACTGGCTGAGTCACTGGGTTCTACTCCCAGTCTGCCCACCGGGATGGTATTTTCCATGTCCATGCTCTGGGCTTTCACTCACTTGTCAGCAGAGTCATGATAATACACCTGCAGTCTCATGCTGGATATTCCTGTTGGTGAAGGTCCTTCACTCACAGTTTCACTACAGTGCTCCTCAGCCTGAAGATCTCTGTTGCTTCCAAAACGGGAAAGTGGTGGGCACAGACTTCCTGAAAGTCCTTTCAGGTCTCCCATTCAGGGCCAGTCTTTGAGGGGGGCGGGATCACCAGGAGTGTTTGTGTATCATTTTGTAGCCCTTTTCTATGACATTTTCTGATTGAAAATGTCCCTTGTCAAAATGCTATTAATTACAATAATAATCTGCTCTCCAACCAACTTCCACAAGGTGCAACATGTGTAGAATTGTGATAAAGCTTTGCATAACGTGGGCTTGTGTATGAAGTTTGTGTAAGTTTCTGCTAAATAAAAGTCTATTTTCAGAGTGCATATGGACATATACATACATATATATGCATATATATATGTATATATATATGTATGTATATCTATATCATCTGTAAAATTTGCTTGATCAACTAACCTCATCCTGTAGGAATTTAACTTTCACACCACTAAGTGGAAGGCACTCCTGGAAAGATTCTACCAACTTGCATGCCCAAAATTTGTTGAGCCCTATTTTATTTAGAAGCACAGTCCATGACTGCAGTTACCACTGGCTTGGCATGAATGAACAATGTCTGGGGTGGTGATGGCAATCCACTCTTGGAGCTCAGAATTGCTGTCACCCACCTACTATTACCACCACCATCATCACCCTTTCCATGGCCAACACAGATTTATTGAAATCCCTGCTATGTGTGCAGATTTGACATACCTGTTCAAAGATGCTGACATACCTGTGCCATGTATAGAAGTGTTGCACAAAAATGCAAGACTGGGTGTGTGCTTGGAAAACATGGGAGGTGAATGTTTCATTGTCTGGAAGGTGCCATTGGTGCAGCCTCTGCCAGCTGCCAGCTGGTGCAGCTGAAAGCTGGAGCCCCTCTTGGTGGGCTTGCCTTGTGTGTGATGATGGCACTCTTGTCTGATAAGGATCTCTGGGTCAAATAGAGCAGGTCAACATGGCAGGCCCAATCTTGCCCTCTGAGCATTGTCAGCCCCCATCAGGAGCCAGTGGAGATGGAATGTGACATGGCAGTGTTGCTTCTAGTGGGCTCATCTTTTAGACTGAACATCATGTGTGACTTCCAGTATGGGCTCCATGAGTTTTCTTTGTAGTAAAATCGAAGTTTCTTCCCTCCCCCGCAATATGTTACCCTCCTTCGGGTTTCTTCCTCTTTTTATTGTGGTGAAATATGTGTAAGATAAAATGTACCACTTTAATCACCTTCTAGTGTACAGTTCTATGGCAAAAGTACTTTTACACTGTTGTGCAGCCATCACCCCATCTATCTCTAGAACTCTTTCATCTTCTCCAACCAAAACTATGTACCCATGAAACACTCTCCATTCTTTTCTCCCCGAGTCCCTGGCCACCACTTTACTTTTTGTCCCTGTGAATCTGACTACTCTAAGTACCTCAAATGAATAGAATCACACAATATTTGTCTTTTTGTCACTGACTTATTTCACTTAGCATAATATCGTCAAGGTCAATTTATGTTGTAGCATGTAGCCTTTTTAAGGCTGAATATTTCATTGTATGTATAAACCACATTTTGTTGATCTATTCATTCGTTGGTGAACAATTTGGAGTAAAAAGGAAATGTTGCACATTTATCATACACTTCCTAGTTTCCTATAAGGACTCAGAATTTTGAACAGACCCAAGTCAGAGTTCACTTGTTTCTCTCTCTCCTCTCTCTCTCTCTGTCTCTCTGTCTCTCTGTCTCTGTCTCTGTCTCTGTCTCTCTCTCTCTCTCTCTCTCTCTCTCTCTCAGGAATTGCACCTGAAACCTTCCCTCTAATTTTTGCCTAGAAAAGGAAACTTTGATTCTGGAGGGTAAGCATTGTCTACCTTTGTGTGTCTTTCCTCATAACTAAGGCTTTCTTGGTAGATACCACTTAGGGCTGCTTATAGGGGCAAGAGCTGAAGTATCAATGTATACATAAGCAAGGGTAGGGGAAATCCAGGATGATCAGATGTTTTCAGTGGCAGGCCATGGGGGCGGGGGATGCCTTTTTCAAATGTTTGATGGTGAGTTGCTGGCTAAAATGCTTTATATTTGTAGATGGTTATGGCCAAGAGGAGGGGGAAGAGCATTCATATCAATCTGAGCATGAGAAAGAGAAAAAGAAATCATTTTCTTTCTCCACTTGGAAAAATATTAGTTGCTATTAAGAGTTAGTTCTGGGACTGAAATTCAAATGTCTGCAGAGCAAGCATCTTCAGTAAGTAAAGCAGGCTGGGTGTGAGGAAGATACCAGTGCCAGGACAACGCGAATAGCTCTTGGTGCTCAATTTCAGGTTATGGGCGACAACAGGAGTGGTAGAGATTGACTGAGCCAGCGTACACTGGTGTTCTGAATGGGGCAGCTGCCTCCCAGCTCTAGAGATGCTACCTGCAGACATGTGCGCCCAGGATTCTCAGGTCTTCTGGATTTTTAAGAGAGGCCAAACATAAAAATTTTGGTGTTATCTCCTCATTTTAAAATGCCAGACACATTTTGATGGCTTTGGGGCACATTTTCCTAAGAGTTGAGTGTCTAGATAATATGGAAATTGAGATTGGAATGCCTTATCTGAAATCCTTCCTAACAGCGGTTCCTCATCACAACCTAGGAATCTCCCCTCCCCTCCTTTCCCCTTTTCTCCCCTCCCCTCCCCTCCCTTTCCTTCCCCTTCCCTTTTCTCCTCTTCCTTCCCCTGCCTTCTGCCCATCCCTCCCCTGCTAAGAATTGAACCTAGAACCTTGCTTATGGTAGGCTAGTGCCCTACCACTGAGCTGTATTGCCAGCCCTGAGATAATGTTTTTTATTTCATTTTATTATTACTGATCAGTTACCTATTATATCACATTCCTTCTGCCCTTTTTTTTAAGAGCCCCAAATTACTCCATGTGACTGGAACAGAAGTTTTATCCTATCCCCAAACTAGCAAATTTAGAACTTACTTTTATTAAAATATGTATGTGAGAGATCTGTATCTATGGATAATTTCTCTGTAACTTTTTGTCATTTAAATTTGTCTTTTAATTTAAAAAAATTTTTTTTTTATTTTTTAATTTTTGAGACAAGGTCTTGCTATGCAGTTTGGCCTGGCCTTGAACTCACTTTGTAGCCCAGGCTGTTCTCGAATTTGCACAATCATCCTGCCTCAGCCTCCTGAGTGCTAGGATTACAGACGTGCCACCCAGCCCAGCTGTCTTTTAAATATTCTATATGCATTTTATTTTAGAGGATGCTTTGTAAAAAATTGAATTAGCTCTTAAGTGTACAAACATTGTTTACTTGAGTCAGGGTTTTTTTTTTTTTTTTTTTGCTAGAATAGGGAGGAGGTTATTCTGAGTAAGCTATTCATTTTCTTTATGATTTATAATGGGTGCTGGCAAATTTTTTCTGTAAAGGCCCAAGTAATAAATATCTTAGGATCTGCAGACCAGATGTCTGTCACAACTGCTCAGCTCTGGGGATGTCGCATGAAAACAGCTCTGTACAATCTGTGTGTGAATGGATATGGCTGTGTTCCAATAAAACTTTATTGACAAAAATGGGTAGCTGGCTGGATTTGGTCCATGGGGCATAGTTTGCCTGATCTCTGAGTTAGAGAGTATCATATTGTTACTTTGAGTATAGTGGTTGGTAATCTTTAAGCATTTTCTAGGCCTTAGGACCAAGAAGAATTTCACAACACAAAGAGAAGGGCTAGAGGTGTATTCCATTATCAGTAATGTAAGTTGTATTAAGACCTCTACACAAAAGTGTTTCAGAGCTAAAGAGTACTTCTTCAGGTTCTAAATAGCTTTTGAGTAGCTTTCCTAGTGTCAGCACTGAGTTCAAACCACAATAGTGCAACATTCACTAAAGTGTCTATGAAAAATCAAGCCATAATTGATAGTGACTTTTTTTTTTGCGGCACCAGGGATTGAACTCACAATTTTGTACCTGCCAGACAGGCGCTTAAGCCACTGAGCCAAACTCCCAACCATAGTCTTTTGAGGCAAGGTTGCACTATGTAGCTCAGGTCGGCCTTGTGCTCACGTTGTAGCCCAAACCAGCCTCGAACTCACAATGCTCCGCCTACCTCAGCCTCCCGAGTGCTGGGATTAAAGGCGTGATAGTGACTTTTGAGGACATTGTAATGAGTATCATTCATCTCTAGCAATTTAAGTTGTTTTTAAGTATGAAACAAGGAGGGTGGCTCCCATTGGAAAAGTGAACATGGGCAGCTGAGTTTCATCTGGATGAGATAAATGATAGAGCACATTTCGTGGCCCAGCTTGGGAAGTATGAAGTTGGGGGAGTTAAAAAAGTGGTCTTTATCAGGCAAGCACTGATGTTTCCATGGATGGGGCTCCCTGAAATTTGTGAACTGTAGGATGTTGACGGTGTGGCTGACATACATTTCTTCCCAAGAACTCAGATCCCTCTGGCCATCTTGAGAATCATAGTATATCCCACGACATCTGACTTCACTCTCCAAAGCAATCAGCTAGAAAAAAAAAATTTCTTCGTGAATGATGGAGAAGATTTCTGACACTGGACCTACTGCCAAATGGAATCTTCTTACTAACCAAGCTTGGGAGAACCTAAAAGTTGTCTAGAAGATAGTGATGCTAGGCCATAGCCATAGCAAAAATTACTGAAGTGATGTTCTTCGATCTTTACTAGGTGATCCTCAGTTAAATGTTTCAAGAGGATCAGTAACATTTCAGACTTCAGGATACTTTTAACGGGGTTTATTGCTAAGTTCTTTGAGTTACTTCCAAGTTTCTTGTACAGGGACACTGGTTGGGGTCAACATGTTAGATGTCTGCTCCTTTTGCTCCAAGCTCCACCCAGTTTTTAGGTATAGACAGGAGGAAAAAAGATTCTTTAGAGAAAAAGAATCTCATGTTTTATAGATTACATGAACGTGATCTGAACAGCACATGTCTGTTAGGTTCCTGATCTTTCTTTCCAGTAGAATTAGAAATACTTTGTTGAGAGGTGATGACAGTGGTCATCAATGATTTAGTCTGACCTGATTGATCCAGTTATGTTGATTGTATTGTTGATCATTGTCTGGCAGGGCATAGTTATAGCTGAGGTGGATCTGGAAGTCCTAATACAACTTGGTAAGTGTGGTATCAGGTTGAGTTCAATTGGAGTGATATGCAAGGCTGGAACTTCTCCAGCCTTATTTAACAATTGACAGTACCATGTTCAAAGTACCTGAAAAAGACTGGAAAATACTTTTTAGTGTAGAAATACTATAGGCAATGTATTTAACAGGATAAACAATGAAGTTCTTTAAGGAAATGTGTAAAGATTTGAAATTGCTTTTGGAGTAGAGAATTAGGGGGATCGCTTTATAGATATTGTTATATATATCATTGGGAAAGACTCTATCTTCTAGTCTCGAGAGAAGTTAAGCTTAGAACAAAAAGATGCACTTTGAATGCCCAAGATTTTAGACTTCTGGGCTTGGGGTTATAAGTCAGTGTTAAAAGTGTATGCTTATGCAATAGGCCCTGAGTTCTACCTTAGCTTCACAAAAGAAGGAAAGAAAGAGAGAAAAGAAGAATAAAAGAAAGAAGAAAGAAGTAAGAAAGAAAGTAAGTAAGAAAGTAAGAAAGAAAGGAAGTAAAGAAACAAAGAAAGAAAGAAATGAAGAAAGAAAAAAAGTCTTAGACTCTTAAGGCGGATATAGAACTCACCAATAGTCAACTATTTCTCCTGAGAGGAGTATAGACATAAGCTGGATGATCTCTTAAGGTCCTTTTTAGTTCTCCAATGCTTCGACTTATAGCTGGGTGACATGAAGGAATTGGTGCCTAACTCAACACCAGCAAATGGGGAGACATGGGGAAAGTTAGTTTCAGGAGCATGTATTATGGTCACTAACTAAAATTACATTTCTAATCTTGGTTTATTCATACTGAAGAAATGTTTCCAGATTTTTGTTGACTTCCATTGTTTTGGTAGCATGGGACACCAGCTGGGGAGTAAGTGCAGTGACAAGAGACATTAACCTCCAGAGAAGTACCTAGTATGTGCAAAAGGAACAGTGAGAAGCAACTGCAAAGGACAGTAAGTCCGAGAGGCCATCCGTGAAAGTGGTTCTGATGAAAACTCCATCTGGTTCTTATCTCACTGGGCCCTACCATATCCACCACACCCTGGGGCCCAGATTTCATAACAGCTCAGAGCACCCAGATACTGTTCTCAGTTTGATTTTGGTTGAATGATTTTACCAATATTCAGAGTTGTCAGTTTCTTCCCAACTTAGTAGGGGAGAAAGGTCTCATAGGATGGCTGAGTTAATTATATGTACAAAATTCTGCTTGGGAAAAGACATGATCATTATTCTTTTTAAATAATTTAAAGAAATACAAAAGAATTCTCATATAAAATTTTTGCTCTGTGTTTGGCTTAAAGAAATAACGGGAGTTGTACTGTTTAATATGAGAAATGGACTTTCTGTGGATCATGAATGTAACAGTTTGTTAATGGAAATAACTGGTGTAAAAGAGTGAAGGATGAATTGTTAGCATGAACATTATACGTTCAGAAAGACTGGGAGTTTGTAATACTGAAAATTTCTTTAGTTAAAATAGATTGTTTTCCTCCCTAAATATCAATCTTATGTCCATAATTGATAGTGGGACAATATATTCTGACTACCATCTATTATTTTATGTAATCTCTCTATAGCTACTGGTTTTCTTTGTGCTACTAATCAATCGATCAATCAGTCAATCAGTCATTTATTGAATGCCTTCTATGTTGCAATACTGTGCTAGATTTTAAAGGACAGACAAGAAAAGCAAAAGATATCTGGGACAGACTTAGAAGGATGCTTTCTATGCATTAATAAGAGTAACCAAATCTAGGCTTTTTATAGATGTTGGCTTGTTAAAGCCGTATGGCAAACCTGTCGGGTTAAGATTACTATTCCAAATTTATAGTAAGGGAAACTGAGGCTGAGGGAGACTGAGATGACAAGAGTTGTAGTAATAGTTGGTTATGTCTGATTTTTCCAATGCAGGATTTTCTGCCTCTACAACCCTCTCCAGTATGTTTGACATTTCTTCTGTTTGGAGGAGGAGGGACAGGTGTCTAGCATATTATTCAAGGCAAGATCATTTATAATTAAGTGACATACTAGTGCAAGGAGCGGCAGTCAGGCTCAGCAAGGAGAGTTACTAGTGCAGGCTAAAGAAGCAGGGAAGCCTTTATAGAAAGAAAGATGAACAGAGTTGGTTAGACAGAGGAGGCAGGCCACTGGGACCAACAACAGGAAAAACCTGAGCAGAAGCTGAGAGGTGTGAGCAGGTACAGCAGGGTTGGAGTAGAGCACAGAAGAGTCTGAATAAGTGGAAAGAAGTCACTGGGCTGTGGTGCAGAGTTGCAGGCACGTTATCAGCACCAGCATTATGATGAGGCTCCATCCATCAATAGGTATTAGGAACAATAGGAAGTAGGAAGTCATTGTGAGCTTGCTAGCAGGATAAATGCGATGTTTAGGATGGTTACATGAGGACAGCTGAACTGGGGATGTCAAAAAGTTTGGGTTTGTCTACTTTCCATCACCAGACTGCCTCTGACCTATCGTGGTTGTAGTATCCAAGCCGCCATGGGGAAAAACACTGATCAGCATTCCTTCTAAATGATTTGCGACAGACAGAACTCCAGTGTCTCCTGAATTCTGTGTGACACTTGTCCAGGTGATAAAATGTTCCTCTTGCTGAGTGTCAGACCCAGTGCTTAATGATTCCATGGGCATTTCCTACCAACTATTATTTTGAGAGCAGAGAAGCTACTGTCACACTACCTTCTGGTTTGTAATGCCTTTGGGAGGAGTATAGGATATTCAGAGAGGCCAGTTGGCCTTTGGCCCCAGAAAGCTGGGTATCTGAGACACCAATTTAAATTTGGGATTCAGATCTATGGTTGTGCCCCTAGTCAGGTGGGTAAAAGGGTTTCTCTGAAGAAGTACCATTTAGACTGACAGGTCACTGGATGTGGTGTGAGGGAGAGAGGAATCCAGTTTAGATGATGGCTGTGGCCTCTGTCTAGGTGCAGAAGCGTCTCAGAGTCTTATTGTTTAGAAATCCATGGATTTACCTCTTGAAGGAACTGAGGAGTCTTGAGCTTGAAATCCTTGAGTCTTTACTTTTATGTCTATCACCTGTTCTCTCCTCGCATCCTCTCATTAGTGGATTCATCACTGGCCTCTGAAGCTGAAAGAGGTGTTGCCATGTGTGAAGGGTGAGTTGTGAATCTGAAGAATTTAGGCCATCTTCCTCACAGAGGCCAAGAGAGCATGGCACTTCCTGTCATGTTAAACCATCACCTCTGCCCTCCCATTGTGATCTTCACAGCAGCCTTGTCAGAAGCTATTGTCCCCCTCTAGCAGATGGACAGACCAACACTCACTCAGGAGGTTTAATGATCTGGCTGGAGCAGACATGGCAGGGCTGGTCCCAACTCCAGGTCCTCTTTCTTTTGTTGACATTAGTGTACTGCTGTTGCATGTTGCTCAGCTAGAATGTTCAGTGACAATTGTCTTGGCTTAGGCATGGCTAATATGGCAAAGCACTGGACTGAAAGGGTTGTTTTAGGACTGGGAGTGTAGCTTAGGGGTAGAGTGCTTGCCTAGCATGTGTGAGGCCCTGGGTTCAATCCCATAAATGCAAATGAAACAAAGCAATACAAAAAGATTCTTAAAAAGGTCATTCAACAGCATGGAATTGAAATTCACAATACAAATGATGCACACATCCACCCTTTAAGGAAAGGAAAAGTCACTAAATATAGGCCTCTCCCTCCCTTCATTTTTGCAGCATGCAGGGCTTGTACAGATCTCACCGAATCTTACAAACTCCCCTGTCCCTTTATCTGCCTTCAGACTGGGATGTTTATGTAGATTCGGTGCAGCCTGTGTTCTGGGACCCAGTGTTAAGTATGCATTTGGTACAATGCAATGTGCCATGCTGCTTTAGGCACCTACTTCTATCACCTATCCTCTGGCTTGCGCTTCCACTGTGTGAACACCCAGGCCTGCCTCTGGTGACTGGTGGTCCTTTTATCACAGGCAGCCCCCGAGTTGACTTTGTCCTGCAGAGGATGAGAGAGTTAGCTTTTAGGAAACTTCCTGCCTGCTGACTGGCACGGGCTTAGCTCTTATCCCAACTGCTCCTCTGGCATTTGTTCCTGGGAATTCTCTGTAGATTCTTGTTCTCTCCACTTTCCCAGTCCTTCTGGCCTCTCTGCCGTACTAATCACAGCTCATTTTTGCTTTATGTCTCATTTAGGGGAGGAGCACTCTAGGGCTCCCAAAATGTGGAGAGGGAAATTATGAATAGGTGGCCAAGTGAGTCAATCCACCACTACCAATGAGTTTCTGAGACTGCATCCTCTCTCTGCCCATAGAAACCCTTTCTCAGACCTCTCCCCCCAACCCTTTCCAGGGCTCTCTGGCAAATAGTTTCCCCCACAATTTTGCCTCTGGACAGAGCAAGTGGTGCCCATTCAGTTTGTGCAGGAGAAAATGGATGCTAGGCTCAGTGAGCACAACCTATACCAGGTTATTCCAGCTTCTCTGCCCTCACTGTCTCCTTTAATGGCTGTGACATGAGGTTGACTCTGTTTTACAGATGGTTGAGAAAGGTTAATAACTTGCTTAAGATGAGGCAAATACACACATCTGTTTGACTTCAAAGACTTCTTTTTCCTGTCTTTTATGCCATTGCCTAGAGAGAAGACCTCGTCTGGCTTTCCTTCTCCTCCTTAAACCGAGGGTTCTGAGTATTCATTCATTCTTGTTTCATATCACCCCACCTTCCCTGGGGACTCTTACTTTCCTTGTGGTGACAGGAGTCCTGCTGGCCTCTGGGAGAATCCATCCCTGATATGAATCCTGATGTCATTGGCTGGGTGGCACAGGGGGTTAAGCCAGCATGTTAATGAGCCAGAGTTCCCTAGCCAGTGCAAACTGATTAGTTTCAAAAAGTCAGTTTCCCTGGCCAGGCTCCTCCATGCTGGTAGGTCGGGAGGCCCATTTCCGGAGGCTGCGAACCCGTCAGCAGCCAGCAGCGAGCAAACAGCCTGCTGGCACTCCCAGACAGGTTATTTTTCCCTTCCCCAAATTCTTTGTTCCTCATTACCTTGTTTAAAAGCCATTCAAAAGCAATTTAGCCTGATCTTTTAAATAATGATCCCAATTGAGTATTGGTCAGATAATCTGGAAAGTTCTGGGATGCCATTTTGGTGGAAATGTGACTTTTCAAAAAAAAAAAAAAATGTTCTTTCATCTTCATCTTTTTGCCTTACCCCCAGTGCCCAAGCAGTGAAGTGCTTCTTAGAAGGGCTCCTTTCTGTAGAAGATTTTAGAGCTGTCCCTTCTGGAATGTTCTCCCAGGAAGAAGAGAGTTGGGTGCAGAGCTGACAGTACTTAGGACTGGTTTGGCAGGAGGGCCTGGCGTATGTTCTTCCTTCTGGAAAGCAGGATCAGGGAAGAGTCAGGCAGCTAGGCTGAGGTCCCAAGGGCCCTTATTTGCTGTGGTGACTGCATAGGAGAAGAAACAACCCCAAGAGGAGGTGCCAGGATTCTAGACCCTCTGCCTGCTCCCTCTGAGCCCAGTGCTATGTTGTAGGGTTGGAGTTGGTGGTCTCCAAGGTTCATTCTGATTTTCACTGTGTCTGCTTTGGTCAAATGGAGAATTATAATGGTGCTCTCCAGCCCAGAAACTTGTTTTCTTTTTAACTGGAGACCTAGAGATATCTTGTTTTTAATCCCCCTGAGCAGCTTCAATGATGGAAAGTTCAGGCACTATTTACAGGGTCTATGGGATGATGATGGCATTTTATATTCACCCTCCCCACACTGTTTATGTCATAGGCAGATTCCTCCTCTGTCCTTCATCCACCCACATGTCTGACTCCCTGGGACCCCTGGCTTCATCAACCTTTTGCCTCCATTGAGGAGGGAAGTGGAGAACCTGCATGACTAGGATTAGACAGGGCACCTGTGTGGATCTGGAGCAACTGTGGGTTGCACACTTGCAAAGACATGTTGGTGTCCCCACCTCTGGCTTTTCAGGAGCCAGGCCTATTTGTCCTGCAGACTGGAACCATTCCAGACAAGGCTATGCTGTCTGCAGCTGCTACCCTATGCTTGGCTGCTGGGCACATAAAAAAAGAGGCCCAAGGTCTGATAAGTGGAGAAGGAGGAGGAGGAGGAAATGGGGACACAGGAGAGCCATTGCCAAGATCTAGAACTTCTCGGGGCAATGCAGGGACTATGCAGGTTTGAATTTCTGGGCTCCTCATTGAGTGCTGTCTTCCTAGAGGGATCTTGTCCTCTAGACATCACTGTATCCAGGCTGCTTCTACCTTCTCAGTCTCAAGGAGCTAATGAACTTCTTGGTCTTTTAACCTTTCCAATTCCCCACCTCCAGCTCCGTAGAAGTGGGAGGTGGCCTTGACCTGGTTTTCCCTTGGTGTAATTATAAGAGTGCCTTTAATTTAGGATGGTAGATTAGCTGCCAGGACCTCAATGAGCAGTTGCCCTTCATTCTCATGCTCCCTGGCTCATCCTCACACTTCCCTCAAGTGCAGTCTGCAGTGTGGACAGGGACAGCAGGTTGTGGAGGGAAACAGGATGTCGATGCAGGTGGGCAGGTACCTTCTGTCCCAGACCTCTGGCCTAAGAGGCCTCCAGATGGTCAGAAGCACAGCGGCCCCTGAGGGCTGCCCATCACCCCTTGGCCTCCTCATGTTGCAGGGAGGATTTTTCCTACTGCCTGTCTCTTGTGGCAGAGTCTCAGTGACTACCCTGAGAGATGCTGCCTCTGCCGGCCCCTTGCTGGGTTGTTTTGGGTAAGTGACTTAGCTGTTACGAGCTTCTACTTTCTTTGCCCACAACATGGGAACAGTAATATGGGAGTGATTGATTGTTTTAAGGGTTTTAAGGGTTAAATGAGGAAGCGTATTTAACATGCCTAGCATATACCTTCCTCATTAAAGTGTAGCTGTTAGTGTTAATAATACTGGTAGCCCTCTAGGGATCTGTCAGAGGGTTGTTTCTGCAACTTTTAAAGAATTGGATCTGAATTTTTCCTATGTCTCCTACATGACCAAGGACTATAGGAATGTCTTTTCTTTTTTGTCTCATTCTTTTACTCATCCCTTCTAACTTTCCTTTTCTTAGTCTCTCACCTTCTTTCTTGGTCTCCTTTCTTCCTTGTCTCACTTTCTTCTCTCATTTTTCTGCAACCTGCAATGACCTCTTTTCTTTACTTATTCATGATCCAAAGTGCAACCTGACAGCTCCTTGAGCTAGGGCCATCCACTTAATTTTCTTGCTGTGAGGCCCATCTCCCATTTCTCAGAAGTCTCCATATCCTCCAAGCAAAGGCTCCCCTCCTGGCCTTGTGTCCTTACCAGTGATCTTTTGTCATCTTGGATCTTTCTTACTTTCTATTGTTTGAGTTCCCAACTATCATAGCAAGTGGATAATGAGTCTGGAACTAAGGAGAGATTTGTGCTGGGAGCATAAGTTCATAAATTATAAGTGTACAAAAGATACTTAGAGGATATAAATGTAACTTGATAATAGGGAGAGTTAGGAGCAAGGGGAGGGACAGGACCCAGCCAAGGAGACTGAGAAGGGGCAGCTGGGTGGACAGGCCAGAGAACCAGGTGGGCGTGTGGAGGAGCAGGAGGCAGGAAGTAGGGGATGCAGGGGTTGATCCTTTCAAGTCATACTATGAGGATGAGCAAAGAAATAGGGCACTCAATGGGCTGGGATGTTCCATTAGGAAGGTTCTCCTTCAACGATGGGAACTTTGCTGTGTATAGTATTTGTGTGCTGGCAGAATGGTCTGCTGGGTGGGCGAGTGGTGGTGGATAGTACAATAGGAAATAATGGCAGGAACAAACTTCTCAGGGTAAGAATTTGGGACCCTGGCCCAAGTGAGGAATTGGCCTTGGGTAGGAGCTAGGAAAGTCCAGTCTGGATAAGAGGAGGGAGGCAGTAAAGAGGTGCAGGTGCAGGGGGCTGGACAGTTGTGGCATGAAGTAGAGGAGGTATTATTTTGATTGCCTATATGTTTTCCCACTGAGTAGGGAGAGTGTGAGAAAGGATATGAGGAAGGAGAGATTTGGAAGGATGGAGAGATGTGAAGGAATGATTTGACAAGAGAAATAGTGGTGTACTACTAAAACCTGTGGTCACCATGTAAATAGAGACAGACCAATACAGTGGTGTATTTTTTCTGCTTGAGATGGGTGCAGGGAGGTAGGTTTAACCACATTCGGGGTAAGCAGAAAAGGGGAAGAAGCAGATACATGCAAGGATGTGGTGTTAGGGATGGATGTGGAGTCTAAGCCATGATGTGAGGAGTGGTTTGTGGTGAGGAATGTGAGGGTCAGTGGATATGAGTTCCTGGTGAGATAAAATTTGATGGTATCCATGTCGCTGTCCTCAGTAAGTTAGGACCAAGCTGAGCAATGCTAGCTGTCCCATTTTTATTTTGATTCAGGTATATTCCTCTTAAAATGATTGAATAGACACTGCAATAGGAAATTGCAATAACCCATGCTTGTTCTGGGGTTATTTAATCCATTCATTGTTTAATGAGTACAATTTAACTAGATTGCAAAGCTATTAATGCTTCATGATGAAACAGTGAAAAGCACATCTTCTATCTTACAGCCCATTTGGATCAGTCCTGCAAATACTGGGATGGGCATTGATATTTGTTTTTAGTAGCATAAGAAGAAATGTTCTAAGTGCTTTGTCATCTACAAGGGCTTCCTGAGAGGAGATAGTGGATGTGGTATCTCATGCCACTGAGAGGAAGCTCGGGCCTCCTATTGTGTGCAAAATCCACAGGCCTGTTCTCAGGATGACACCTTATGCATGGACTCTGGCCAGGATGGATCGGTGTCCTTTGCATCTGACAGTCACAGGTCTGTCTGAAACACTGAAGAACGTGTTGAAAGTGGGCCATGAAGTTGAGAGAAACACAGACTTTCTGGGAATGGAATCAGAGTTTTGGTGGTGCCCAAACAAAACAGAGAAGTAGTGCACTTCGTCTTTTTTGTAAAGAAGTTTTCCATTGTAGCACATACCCTACTGCCTTGTTCCTCACAGTGAAAAGATGAGCAGGAGAGGGTTTCAAGCCCTCAGTGGCCAGGATGGACTCAGGATCTGGGTTGTTGACCTCATAGCACAGCTTGGTGATCTGTTTGAAGGTAGAGGGGTGGCCAGAGGAGCACATGCATGAGTCAGCTCAGGGCGCTAGCACATAGACAGCTTCTCACTCAGGGTTAGTTGAAGCATTCCTGTTTGTGATTCTTATATACTCTAAAGTCTCAGAGCCACTGGGTCACCAGAAAAGCTTTGCTATGGCTTTGGGAAATGAGCAGATGAGTGTCTGACATTTTTACTCTGAGTAAAATTCCCCATAGAGGCAAAGAGAGTGAAAGAGATGTGCTTGTGATGCATGTTTGGAGGAAGTGTACAGAGAAGGTCTTCCAGGGTTTGAGTGATGTGGCTAAGGAGTGGGCACTGTTAGTTAGAGATCTACAAAAGGGGACCTGTTTTGTTCTCAACCCATGGAGATCTCCGCAGCAAAGTGTTGTGAGACGAGCCTTATTGGTTCGTCAGCTGTCCCCCATCTCTGTCAGCAGCTGGGGGCTTCTGGAGGAGGTCACAGGTACACCCTTCCTGGTGGTGTTTTGATGGTGATGCCCTATGGGCACAAAGAGCACCCACTAGGTCTGGAGTCAGGCAGCTCTGCTTGGTAGCTGTGTAACCTCTAGCCAGATCCTAAACTCCTGACTCTTCTGTTTCTCTCTATGCATTGGAGAGCAGAGAGAGCCATCCAGAAATGGGATTTTTGGGACTCGACACACGGGGTGAATAGAAGTCCTAAACACAGGAAAGGGGGAGAAGCAGGAATTCATTTATCCCTTTATTCACCTTTGGATTTACTCATTTGGTGAGAATTTTATGGAGGGAAGATGATAAGTCAGAGTGGTAAGAATGAAAACCAAGCAGGTATCTCAGAAAGGCAGGGAGTGAATGGAGGGACTGCATTCACTATGCACTTGGAATGCCTGGGGAATCTTATTAAATTGCAGATTTAGGTTAGGCAGGTCTGGGGTGAGTGTTTCAAACATGCTCCCACTTGATGTTCGTACTAAGGGAACGGAGACCATACTTTGAGCAGCTGGACAACTGTGCAACCCATTTGACACCTTCGGTCGTGTATGAGGTTGGCAGAACAGAGGGACCTTGGTGTGCAAAAGAGAAAGTACAAAAGGAGCAGCTTTTTGGGAGGGGGCATGGCAAATATTTTTCAGTGTGACTATTGAATATGATGTGGTGATGCTTTGGGGTCCATGGCGGGGCAAGATAATGAATTTTAAAAAGGCAATGGTGACCAGCCAGGAAAGAGGCTTTCAGTACTAAGGGGCTTATGCCATGTTGAAGGCACTGACAGAGGAATTACTTAAGGATGGGTAGGCTGAGGTCTCCTAGCCAATGAAGTAGAAAAAACATTAACCACCATTTAAAAAATACCTTTTCAGAAGGGATCTTTCAGAGCATTTTCTATGAAAAGAGAAGTGTGTGACTGTAAAACAAGGCCACCATTTGATTTGTTTCAACTGGGACTTGAACTCATAGAAGGGAAAACAGGAAATAGATATTTGATCAGTGACCTGCTCGAAGTTTGAATCTTTCATTCTGATATAAGGCTTTAAACTCATCAATCTCAACAGCCCCAAGCTTGGAGGTAGCCCTATGTTTCTTGTATGAAAAATTGTGTTATTAATTGGTGATAGCTGCTTGGAGTGCTGTATTGAGAAGGATCCCAGGGTCTCATTCGTGTGGGTTGGAAGAGAATACTGAATTGATTTGTAATGTGTGCTGGGGGTACGAGAGAGAATGGTGGTATACGTGCCATATCTTTAGCTATCCCTGAAGGTGGTATGCAGGTAATTTCAGAGGGGTTTGGCACTTTCATTTCCCTAATTGTGCACTGGAGTTCATTGCCACTTATTCACAAGGCCTTTGTGAATCTCACAACAGTTGTGATGTTCTTGTCTGTATTTACAAAGTACCTGGAAAGTCTCTCCTTCTGCATTACTCTAATATTGATGGGTGTTTTTGTGCTGAACAGACTGAGTAGAGTACTTGTCTTAGGGCATCATCTCTATTAAATCTGAAGACAGATGCAGGTACCTGGAAACAGTCATTGATTTGCTTTCTCTTGTGTTATTCTAACTCTCTAATTTCTCCAGAGGGAAAAAAAAAGTCCATGGAAAAATCAACTCTAGCTTTCTAAGTAAACAGCAGGATCAATTCTCATTCATAAATTTGTTGAATAAATATTTGTTTGTCACAAAAAGTTGGGTTAATCTTAGACAGTGATCTGGCTAGTGGAAATCGATCTCTCAGTCAGGGCCTAAGTGACCAAAGACCCAGGGTGAGCACAGACGCGGAGCTCTCAGGACTTTGAGTTGAGAAGCAAAGGCTGGGGTGATACAGGCCAGCTGGGGCGAGGTTTGATGTGCTCTCACAGCAACCTGGGGATGCTTCTTTTTTAGGCAGAGTTGACTCAGTGTGATTTTGTTATCTTCTTGTCGAGGGTTTTGAAGGACATCAGAGACCTCAGGGGCTCAAGAAGTCTGGGCAGCAGACTTTGCAGGAAGCTGATTAGTACCATCTTGTCTTCATTTTCCATTCTCCTGCCATTGCCATTGGGAAAGTGCATTGGTGACTTGGGGGGAAAGTGGGAGGTGAAAAGTGAAAGGAAAAAAAGGATTAAAAGGAGCCAGTGAAGCTTTGGACTTTGCCAAGGCCCTGCAGCATGTGTGCAGGAGAGTGCGGTTCTAGGTGATAAGTGACTAGCAAAAGCAGGCCCTTTCCTGTCTGTCCCTTTGTCCTCCTACGTAAGATGAAGAAGGAACATTTCTGTCTTTCCTTGGCTGACAGTACAGGGAGGGGTGTCTAGGGCTGATGTGAAATTGACTTTGGATGCAAGATGTCTTTTTGTGCTCCTGTCAGAGGCATCACAGAGAAAGATAGTGATGGACAGTCAGTTGGGGTGGCCCTAGAGGGGGCCTAGATGATTTGCTCCTCATGGGAATAACTGGCCTAGCTAGACTGAGTGGAGAATGACATTTCCCCACTGCAGCCACTGGCTGAGGAGCTGTGGCCAATGAAACCAGAGCACCCCTCTTGAGATTCTCAGGAGCTGAGACCCAGTAACACCACCATAGGTGGCTGACCCACTTCCTGCAGCCTCCAGGGCCCCTCTGAGTGGGCTAGATTGGCTCATTCCCAGGTGACTCTTCCCCAGGGTTTTCCAGGATTAGTTACTGCCAGATGGTAAGGATTTGAGGCTTTGCCTCATTCAAGCAAGCCCTGCTTCCCAGGGAATTTTGCTTGAAGCAGGGAGTGTTGAAGCCCAAAAGGACCTTAGAGAACAGTTAGCATACTCTCCTGTAGTGTAAACTAAAGAAACTGAGGCACAGAGAAATCTAGTGGCCTATATCACTATGCCTTAGCAAATTTCATATGCGTAAAATACCAGACCCACTTTTGCCTTTTATTATACATCTCAGGCCTCATTGCTCAGCTGGGCTTCCACATGGCTGAGATACAGTCAGACTCTGCCTAAGTAGGAGTTGTATCAAATATCTAGTTTTCTAGAGCCTTGCCATCAGATCTCTTGCCGTATCTCCTTTACCACTGCATTTGTTACCCAATGCTGTGTAACAAAGTACCCCCAGCTCAGTAGCTTAAAACTGTACTTCTCACCTCACAATGTCAGAAGTCTGTGGATGGCTTGGCTGGGTGAGTGGTCTGTCATGGGCTGTGTCATGGAGCTGCAAGATTGCAAGACTCAACAAGGGCCAAAGGAGTGACTTTCAAACTCACTCACATTTTTGCTGGTTTGCTCAGTCCCTTTAGGGGGAAAGATAGATAGATAGATAGAGAGATTGTGCTATGAAAATGGAAACCACAGTATTTTTATATAACTTCATCCCTTAAATCCCCAAATTGGATATCATTGCTTCCTCTTTGCGATATTTGTCAAAAGCAAGTTACTAAGTCCAGCCTAAATTCAAGAAGAGGAGAATAGCTTCTGCCTTTTGGAAAAGAAAAAGAAGGATAAAAGAATTTATGGCCATTTTCACAGTGCCTTGGCCAACAACTCACTGTCCAGCTTGTCCTGGCCTCACAGTCTGGCTCCTAGTGCTGTTCCTCTTGCCTGAGCCTTCTTGAAAGAATGTGCCTGGCTTCCACTGGACCAGGCTCTGGGACTGGGAGAAGCTTCCACAGCATCTGTCCTAGCTTTGTAAGCAGGACAGCTAGAACTGAAGAACTTTAATCTAAAATCAGAAGGAAAAAAATAATTTCTAGTAGAACTTGATTCATCTCCTAGGTAAAGACAGATGCTGAAGTGGGCAAGGCCCAGTTTTGGTCTTGGAATTGGCAACCAAAAATTCCCTTGCTATTAGTAAGTGGAGTTGGTTAGTATTCCTAAGCCTATTTCACATGGTACTTTTGAGCTTGAGCATGTTGGACATGACCTGTGGCAGGAAAAGTGTGTTGTGAGGTCATTGGCAGGTGAATCCCTCCCTCATCTGTGTTGAAGCCACCCATCCATCCAGAGAGGCATGTGCGCATACTATTCCTGGAGGTTGCTCTAGTTGGAAAGGCTAGTGGCTTTAACGCATCTCCCTAAATTCTTGTCTTCCCCCACTTTCCTTCATTGTTTACTTGGTGATGATGCCACCTCTTCCTCTTCCTTGGACACCACCATGTGCCTTTCTCCAGGTTTACCTTTCTGATCACACTGTCACATTGTCTTAGTCTTTCTCAGTGGGTTCTCTTCTTGCTGTCCATTGGTGCTTTCATTTCCAGGGATTATCTGTCTCCTTTCTCGCAACTAATTCCTATTTCCGTGATCTAGGGATTGAAACCAGAGCCTTCATACTGACCTTCATCCTCAATCATTTTTCCTTTTTTTGTTTTGAGACAGGTTCAAATGTTGTAAGTTGCCCCTAGTGGGCTTGAACTTGCAACTCTCCTGCAAGTTCTTTTTAAATGTTTTTCTCTGAGGTCTCTCCTTGAGTATCTCACTAAGTTTCAAGGCTTCCTCTACCACCCAAACTAGATGATCTCTAGATTTCAGTCTCCCTTCTGGTCCTTTCTCCTGACTGTAGACTCATATTTTCTCACTGCTTGCTGGACATCTCCATCAAATGCCCCATCTGCACAACAAATGCCATATGCCTGCGTGGACTGCATTGATGCTCTTGCGCATCATGGGGGGACAGTCTGAGAACTGTGGCATTAGGTGCTTTTGTCATGAGATCATCATGGAGTGTCCTTCAACAAATGACTGTCAGATCACTAGGTAAGGTAAACTTACAGGACAGGTGTCATGTATACGCTCTATTATTGACTGAACCATCATTGTGCAGTGAACAGTGTACTTTGGAAACCTTGCATCTCCTTCTCAGCTAACAAATTTATCAGCTACTCTGTGGCCAGGGAGTCTTGGTGTCTTTTTTCATTCCTCCTTCCTCACACTCTTGCCCAGGTGGGTATCGTGTCCTACTGACCAATTCTACTCCTCAAATGTTTGCTCCTTTTGTCCCTCTGTTACTAGGCCTGTTCTATACTTTTGAATTTCAACTCTGCAAAGATAGAATCTTTGTCTGTGGGTACTGTGCTCAGTATCTACAATGGTATCTAGCACATCACAAGTTCATTAAATAAATGGATCTTGTAACTCAAAAAATTTCATTAAATAAATGGATCTCATAACTGGTCATCCTCTCCAACCACTTCCACTATATTTGCCCTCTGACCTACCACAGAAATCACTTCTCTGAAGCACAGGTACAAGTAAATCAGTCCTTCAGAAGTAAAAACCTCTGAGGAGTCCTCACTGCTTACAGAGTCAAATTTGAATCCTTATGCCCACCTAGGAGGCCTTTCACAATCTTTCCCTGGCCTTGCTAGCATTATCTCTTGCCATTTCCCTTTTCCTTTGCTTTCCTTGAACTACCCCGATTTAACTGATTAAAGCACGAGCTTTACATTTCCTGCTGTTCCATCTCACTGGAATGTTCTTTTTCTTTTTTTTTTCCCCACATATTCTTCAAGGTTCAACTCAAATACTAACTTCTCTCAGTAGCTTTCCCTGAGTCCCCCCAACATTATTTGTTGCTTTCCAAGAACTTTATTCATTTCCCTGCTATAGTATACATCACATTGTCGTTTGGAAAAAAGTTCTCTCTGTGTAATAGTTACTTGTTGTTGTGTAACAAATAATTCCAAAACTTAGCATCTTAACACAATCTGTACTTATACTCTCACAGTATAGGGGGTCAGTTCTCCTGGTGTGCTTTAACTGGGAGCTGCTGGTCCAAGGTCTCTCATGATACTGTAATCAAGTTGTCAGCTAGGGCTATGGTCTTAGCTGAAGGCTCAACTGGCAGAGGATCTAATTTCAAGCCCTATGTGATTTTTGGCAAGGTTCAGGTCCACCTGGGGCTGGGTGGACCCAGGCTTCCCTTCATTCATTGACATATGGGCCTCTCCGTACGCCCCTCACAGCATAGCACCAGCTCTCTCAGGGCAAGAGAATGAGACGGAACAAGAGACAGTTCTGAAGATGAAAGCCACCATCTTTTAAACCTAATATTAGAAGAAAGATCTAATCACTTTTGCCAAATTCTACTTGGTTGTTACAAGTGAGTTATTAAGTCCAGCCCATACTGCAGGAGAGAGACCTACACAAGGGTCATGCTAAAGCCTGCCTACCATGCCTACTAAGTGGAGCTCTTCAAGGTAGCATTCTTGCCTTATTTATTTTTACATTTTAGCCACTACTAATTCCTGCCAGTTAGTAGATGCTCAGTGTATTTTGTCATTGAATTGGTCAATGACTTTGGTCAGTGAATTTGATGGAGTTTTCTATAAGAATCTGGTCACAGTCAAGTAGATTACAAAGTCAGAATAATCTTCAAAACTAGACCAAAATATGATTTAAAAAATGTAAAACAAAGCATCTACATGTTGTAAGCATACCATCAGTCCTTTATTTTTAGGAAGGTCTGTGATTGCTTCTTAGTCTTACCTAGAAAATGATAAGAAAGCATTGCTTTTCTTTTGACCTAGCACAGCTTTACAAGATTTCTTTGGCAGAAGAAGATGGAAATACCACCACAAGTGTTCTCAGACAATGCAAGAACCTAAACTGCCCATGGATTTATCATTTGATTCACGGAAAATCAGCAATTAGAGGATCATAGTTAATCAAGTGTTGATTAATCATTGCTGTTTTCTACCACCTACCCATCAATCACAGACATCATAAAACCAGGACAGTAGGAAGCAAGAGAGTTAGAATTCTTCAGGCTTGTTTATTTAGAGAAAACCCAGAGGCCATGGCTAGATGCTCCTGATGGCCAGAAAGGCTTGAAAGAATAGCCAATGTCAGAAGTTTGTATCTGAGATTGATGGTGGGCTCTGGACAATGACTCAGAGTGCCCTCCACATGCTACACACTACTGTAGGGCAAACCTTGCTTCGGCAGATAGCAGCCAATAGTCTACAATTCCAGCTAAGGATTTAAAGTAAGAGCCAACTAAGTCGCTTCTACAGATGACCCAATTCTATTGCTGGGCTAGCAACATCTTCCTGCTTCACACAATCAGTTCAACCCTGTATTCCTCATTGAAGGAACTTAACCTGAGGTCTCTCTGTCTGCAGATTTATGAGAGTTGATTTTTACAGGCCCACCTTATTGCCTGGGAAGAGACAGTGTGGTTGAGGAGAAGGGCCTTAGATTTCTAGATTTCTTTCAGTGTCTGTGATGGCTTTATTCTGTGCTCTCTCTCCCTCTCTCTCTCTCTCTGGTACTGGGAATCAAACTCAGGATCTTGTGCTTACTAGGCAGGCACTTGTGCCACTGAGCTGTATCCCTAGTGTGATGGCCATATTTTGGTGTTGATACTGGGCTAGGATCAACATGGGCTGATCAACATGGGAAAGTTGACATAAATTCTGGAAGCACTTACTGGCTATTTTAATTTCTTCTTAGTTTTCCCACTTTGAATTTTATCTGACAAACTATAGAAGGTTTGTTTATCCCACCAATCAGATCAAGAAAATCTCAAAGAATGTCAGTTTTTGGTGGCATAGATAGTGCTACAACTTCATGGAGAACAGATTTCAATCAATTAATTTAATATATTGGACAACTAGTACCCCGAGAAGCAAAATGACTTGTTCACAGGACTCAGATGCTGCAACTTATACCATGCTGTGGCAGTTGTTCCACAAGGGGAGGGACTTGGTTTTTCTCATTGCCATGTCCCTGCTACTTAGGAGAGTACCTGTCTCGCTTATTTATTCAACAAATACTATCAAAGAAATGAGTAAATGATAAACAGTCTTTGATCCTCAACTTCAATTACAAATTAGGTAGGAAGTCTGTGGTCATTACTTGGCTCCTGACATCTTTCTAGTGCTGTGCCTTGGCCTCAACTTGGTTGTTTGAATGAGTCATTTACATCTAGATCAAGGCTTCCCTACCCATTATTTCACTTCAGAGGACCAGTTGCGATGGATGGGTGTATAATCATTTCTAGGAGACTACCTTGGACCGTACTTGACTGTGAAATGGGTAATTTCTAGGATCATTTGAGTTCTTAGCTATTTAGTCCATCAAAAGTGCCCCTTATACTCTTGTATGAATGTGTTTTGTACAATATTTATACTAATGATAGACACAACAACTCCTGTGGTTTGCATGCAATGTAAATACCTGGTGCTGTGGAGCTTGACAACTCGGTGGGGGCCGGGGTAAGCAGACCTCTCAGATGAGTTGAACTTGGAGTTCATTTAGCTGTTTTGTCCAAATGTGAGGCAGCCACGGCTCATAACATCATTTACTTTTAATGTGTTTTTTGTTTGTTTAGTCTTTGTCCTTTCCTCACTCTTTTCTTCTTTTCCCTACTCTTTGAAGAACATTAAAAATGGTCAGAAAAAAGGGAGCCATTCAGGTGCCTCTGAGAGTGCTGTTGTGGTCATCAGTTTGCAGGTATCTTGACCATTAGTGGTAACATCTATAGCAGATAGCGGTGAGCCTGTGGGCCATTGTAGAAGGCCAACAAAGCAGAGATTGAGATGAAACCATGCCTGTTAACATATTTGTCATATTATGTGTGTAAAGAAATTGGATTTTGATTACTCAGAATTGGATTGCTTCTTTACAGCTTAAGTGTAATAACTCTGAGTCTCCTTCCCGCCACCTGCCAAGCTGGGTCTCAGAGTGGACGAGAATGAAGAGGGGCCAGGAGGGAGGTGGGATGTGTGTGTGTGTGTATGTGTGTGTGTGTGTGTGTGTGTGTGTGAGGGAGGGAGAGAGAGAGAGAATGTGAATGTGAATGCGTGGATTGATTACATGAATTGTCTCCTGCAAATGAGTTTGATGCTTCCAACTTGACTATACTTTGCATAAATGCTTTAGCAAGAGCTTATATATAATTGCAATATATAAATGTTATAAATTTTATGTGTGTACAAATATGAAGAACTGTGAGAAATTTGAGTCAAATTATTTTCTAATGAATGTATGTAGAGATATATTTTGGGTGCTATTTCAGGTTGGAATTGATCTTATGTGTTTTATATATTATGATTCAAAAAAATCAAACATCAAACCAAGGAGCACAAAACAAACAAATGAACGAAAAAGAAGCACAATTTGAGTTTTGCACTTACTTTCCTGAGTCCCATGTATATTAGGTTTTTTTCTGACAAAGTAGTTAAGAGATTGACAAATAAGGTAATAAAATACAATTAGATGTTTATAATTTCACAATGAATAAATAATAAACCATGCTAGTTACACAGTTATTTGTATCTATTTTATTTATGTTTCAGTGCATACCTAGCAAGATAAATTTTTTCCCCAGACGTCTAATTTAATCAGTGATGTGGCTTTGCCTAGTCCAAATTAAATACTGCAATAATGAAATAAGAAACTCTTTTAATAAGGATCATAATGTAAGGGACACATCATAGCAGTTTGTGTATTTGTTTTTGCCTAGGATTTATTGAAAATGAACTGTGTTTATTTCAATATACTGAATATTTATAGAATGAGAATGACTGGTTAATGCTTTATGGTAGCTTCTAAGTCACAATCTTACTGTGAGCCTGATCAGCAAAGTGTGTACCAGCATTTTCTCCCTTAAAAGGTTGGAAATATCCAGGTGTGAGGCAGTTGTGTATGAGCATATAGGCATCTGTGAAAATGGACCTTGGTTTTGGCTGGATATTTATTTATGTGACTCCTACTCAACATGGAATACTACTAGCTGTCCCTTGCCCATTTTCAGCGTCTGTGCACATGTGTTCTGTGAAGACATGAGATGTATCATTTGAGTGGCAAGGCAGCAATTGCTACTTTGGAAGCCCATCTCTTCTTTTTTTTATTGAGTTCAGTAGACTGCAGTGTTATTAATACCAGGTACTCTCAGCCTCATAGTCTATCTTATCTTAAGCCTTTTCTTTCACTCTACTGGTTTCTATTTTTCCCATCTGCTGAACTAGTGCCCTGAAAGCCAAATCCTTGTTTTCTAGAAGCCCAGTCCAAGCAGTTATGTCTCTTGGAGATGGTAACATTTTCTGTTTCAAACTGTGGGGAGGATTGAGGTCAGCTTTGGAAGGAGTTAGAGCAGGATGATGGGGATGGGGAAGTTCACTAGCTGGCCAACTAAATGAATGAGCAGGAGACTTATCATTGCCAGTTATGCTTTTCCTTCATGGCACTAACCACACAGTTGTAATTGAAGAGTTATGTGTGGAGTTTATTCATTTGAGGTCTCTAGCTAGACTGAAAGGGCCTGGAATATCTTGCTCAATGCCGTTATCTTTTCTCTCTAGAATAATAACTGACTTAATGGTGCTCAAGAAATACTTGTTAAATTGATGAACATTTAGAGTAAGCTGGCTGGTTGTGACTGAATTCCAGTCGACTGGACAAAGCCAACTTGCTCATGTAGTATCTACCACATTCCTCATCTTCACTCTTCCCAATGGTGCTCTGTCAGAGACCCTGGGCATCTCTGGCCCATACCACCTAAAGTCTCAAATTGAAAATTTCTCCCCTATTTCCAACCCAGTCTTCTGTCTGAGTAGTTGGAACAGGGAACAATCTGGCTGGAGTCATTCCTAGGCAGATCTTTAAGATTCTTTTGAGAATATCAACTAGATATTCACCCAGGATTTTGATGTAAGGCTTCTTTCTCTTCAGGACTACTGCATGGTGTCACCTTGGGAGAGTTAATAGTTCAGAGCTGAGTTGAATGGCACCTGACAAGCCTCTGCAAAGGTTTTAGATCTGCTAAGTGTCCCCTATTCCAAACATCCAGTTATTTCCATCCCCACTCCCATGCTTTCAAGATACCTAGTGTGGATTGTTTATATGGAGTCCAAATTTTGATAGGTCCTTATGTTGATTGAATAGACAGGAATTCAACCAAATGAGTATGATGTGACCAGTTCTCTGAGTATTTGAAAAGGAGGAAATGGGGTCTCCTCTTGAGGGATGTGACTTTGTCAGGGATTAGTGGTACCATACGGGATCTTGTCAGTGGAGGCCAGTAGGTCACCTGTCTACAGTGTCCTTTAAAGCACAAAGTTTCTCACATGAAAGAGGCAACAGTATGCACTATACAGTGGCTTTGGCGGAGTGAGAGCTCTGGAGAAGGCTGAGTCCCCAGTGTTGAGCAAAGCTGCTGATTTCTGGAGGAATAAAAAATGGTTGCTCTGAGGAGATTCCTGTATAGTTGACAGAACCAAGAAACCTGGTAACACCTCCCAAATTTTCCTTTATTGCAAATCTTTGCATTCTACAGCTCACAGCTGGCATCTCTTCAGTGTGGGTGAGGGCTGAGAACAGAGTCCATCTCTCAGGTGTTCCTTTGGGGCTGCATACTCTAAGATCATACTTTAATGTCTCTCCTCTGATTTGACTAATGACTTGGAATAGAGTAAAGAATTAGAACCAGTGACTGATTCTTTCTGACAGACCTGGCTATTTGCTGTGATGTTCTATTCTTTTGCCCTCCTTGGAGCTCCCTTCCTACTACTGAACCCCCACTGTTCGAGGCTTGGATTTTGCTAATCTCTTGGAT
>RJWM01015006.1:0-48936 GCA_004363535.1 Dasyprocta punctata
CTTTCCATGAAGGGCTCCCAAAGACAGGGTTCCAAGAAGCTAAGGTGAAAGGCTCCTGTGACCTGGTCCCACAAGGCACTTAGTGTAATTTCCACCAGCTTGCATTGGAGGCAGGCCTGCCAGGTTTCACACTAGAAAAAGCATGTGCTCTGGGACGTATTAGGTCCATTTTTGCCAGAATAGCATCTGCCACAGACAGGAGGAAGAAGACAACCAGTAACCAATACAACAAGAAGTCAGTCGTATGCTGTTCTGAGATTGTATGCCTGTGGTGAGACGGGCATTTTCAGTGGGGTCAAGTGTGACCTGGGAGATAGACAGCTATACAAAGACTTAGCCACAGATAGTCACAGCAGCTTATCCACAATAGCCCCCCACTGGCAGGAGCCCAAATGTCCATCTGCAGATGAGTGAATCAACAAACAATGTCTTTCAGTGGACTCTGCTTAGCGGTAAAGCAGTAAACTTCCCTATGTGCAACAATATGCGTAGATCTCAAAATAATTGTGTTGAGTCACAGAGCCCAAGCAGAGAGAATATAGAATTATCTAGTCTGTTATATACTGACAATGCAAACTAAGCTCTAGGGACAAAAATATCCAGCAGGACCGTGGGCTTATCACAAAGGATAGGAGGAAGATTTGGGGGTTCGTGGGTAGGTTCACACTCTTTATTAATATTTTGAGATGGGGTCTCATTAAGTCACTAAGTTTCCCAGGCTGGGCTCAAACTTGCTGTTCTCCTGCCGCCAGGCGTGCACCACCATGCCCTGGGGGAGGGTGTAGGAAAGAGAAAGAGCAGAACGTCTGCAGAGCCCCGTCCCACTGAGAGGCTCCTGGGCTGTGTTCCAGGAACCAGACCAGGAAGGTCTGAGCTGAATGCTCTGCAGCCTGGGCTCCGGCCCAGCTTTTAAAATAGCTCCAAGTGCATGGGGCTGACCAGTGGCTAGGCAGGGGCTCCTCACAGCCCCCAAGAGCTGTGTGAGCCCATTGTGGGAGGTGGAAGGAAGAGAGGTATTTTGGGCACTAAGCTAAACACTCAGATCAATTTAGCATTGAGCTCCAGGACAGGTATGGTTGTAAGTCAGTGGCTCCATGAATAGTATTTAAAAATAACACTAATATTTAATGCGTATAGTATTAGTATAGCTTTTATATATGCTTGTGGGATATTTCTATAAGCCACATATTAGGGTTTAACTCTGAAGTGTCCCCGAAAGACTCGGGTATTGAAGGCTTGGTCTGTGGTGCAGCAGTATCCACAGGCAGAGCCTAGAGGGGTGACTGGATCATGGGGTGCTGACCTCGTGAGTGGGCTGATCATTGGAGGGTTCGAGACTCTGAATGGGCTGGTAGGACATGGGGCCTGGTTGCATGAAAGAGGTCACTGCACTGTGGGGTGCATGGCTTTGAAGGGTCTGTCTTGTCCCCAGTTCCTTCCTTTCTGTCTGTCTGTCTGTCTGCTTCCTGGCCATCATGAGTCGAGCAGCTTTGCCTCCGCCACGCACTCCCACCATGATGTTCCCGCCTCACAATCCCAGGAACAGTGGAGCCACACAGCCATAGACAGAAACCTCTGAAACCGTGAGCCAGCATCACCCTTCCCTCTTTCAAGGTGTTTTTCTCAGGGCTTTCGTCACAGCCATGGAAAACTGACTGATACACCAGACATGCATGGCACACAGATTCCACTGGTGACCTCAGATGACCCAGCATTCCTAGAACTGTTCTCCCCACTTCACAGAGGAGAGGACTGAGGCACGGAGAACAGTGCTGCCAGCAGGTGCACCCCACAGCTGGTGTTTGCTTGTGCAAGTGGATGACAGCTTTTTCAGTGGTGAATCATTTGTGATGTGGCTCTCAGGGACAATCAAGGTCGTGTGGATCTGAAGTGTTGGGGACAACTGGGCAGGCAACAGGGGTCAGGAGTCCCCTCAACTTCTGCAGGCCTCTTGTGGAAAATGGGAGTTCAGAGCAAGTGTTTGGGGTGCTATTGGAATGCCTGCCTTGCCAATTCCCACAAGGACAAAAACCATCTGGAGCATATCTTGGGGGGGCCACAGCTTGGCCCAAGCCAGCGAGGCGCAAGCCAGCAGGTGCTTCCTTGGTGTGTCCAGCCTTCCCATGGAGCTAGAAGGACAGGGTGCTGTGACCTCTCTCCTCCTGCCCTTGACATCCAGCCCCAGACACTCAAAACCTGCACCTGAGCCCAAAACCCAAAGAGGCCATTTGGGACCATTACTCCCCCAACTCGTAGCACTTTTGAGTCTGGAAGCACCTGGGTTGGGTCTGGAGGTGTCTGTCTGGTTCCACCGCTGGGATTCTGTCCTGCTGCTGTGGAGTTAGCGAGGTTGGGAGGAGGGGGCCTCAGACAGGTCACATACCAGGCCCTGGGGCTGGCACTGAGTCGGAGCTCAGGAAGTGGGTAGGAGTGGAGTGAAGGCTCACACCCCACGGTTCTGTCCCAGATTCCAGAAAGTCCTGGAGCCCGGGGGTTTTCCTGTTACATGACCTCCTGTCCTAGCACTGACCTTGGGCTCCCCGTAGTGTGGCCACCTGCAGAATGTGGAATGTACCCCCCAGGCAGGTGCCTCACGCATCCCTGCCTCCAAGTCAGCTGGGGAATGTGTGCACACTCCCTTCAGCGCACAGCGGGCTGGGGTGGGTGGCTCTGGTGGCACCCAAGGGAGGGATCAGCCAGGCGGCTCTGGCAGGGCCTTGCCAAGCGGGGCAGTTTTCCAGCAGGAGCTCCCGGAGGAGTGTTCCTTAGAGAACCAGCCTGTAGACGCTCGCGCAGGCCTCCCAGGCATTTCTGCACCACCCAGGGCCCCAGGCCTCCGCCTGCTTGTGAGTCTGGTGGGACAGAAACCTTTTCCATTCCCAGCTGCCTCCCCCAGGCCTCTGGTTCCCAGCTGCGCCTGTTTCCCACTAACAGCCTCTTTCTTTCCTTGGACACACGCTCTGCCCACAAGGCCTGGTCTGAGGGTCCTTGCCGTCTCCGTGGGCTGGAGCTCATGGGTGAGTGGTTTCCCTGCGTTCGCAGACTGCCAGGCTGAGGGCTGCTTTGGGCATGAGGCTCCATAGATTCCTGCCAGCGCTGCTGGGCCCAGATGCAGAGTCTGGGTTTTCCAGCAGGGGGGAGGAGGGTCATGGCGTGCAATAAACTGAATGAGGTGGAGGAGGAGCTGCTGCTGCTGCAGGGCGCACATCCCTGGCGACACCAGGGGAAGGAGCGTTCAGATGGGACAGACAGGACAGCAGCTCCCGGAGGACAGGCGAGGGGTGGAGTGCCGGAGCCGGTGCCTTCTCTCAGCAAGTGCTCAGGACTCCCCTGAGCTGAGTATCCAGGCAGCCGCCACTTCTCGTCCCCACGGCCCGGTCTCCAAGTGTAGCACCACGTTCCCCCGTGTCAGATTCTCCGGGGGAGGGAGCAGTAGGGGTCCCAGAGCACCCAGGGGCCCTTTCCCAGGGCAGGAGGGCAGAGTGGCCCCAGAGGGACAGTGACCTGCCCCAGCTCAGTGGGGAGTGATGTCCAGCCCCCAACCTGGAGTGCTCGGTGGACTTCCTGAAACAAATAATTAAGTGGAATCCAGGCCCATCAGCGCAGTGCTGTACATAAAAGACCAGTCGCCATCCCTGTGTGAAGTGGGCGCCTCAGGTCCTGATGGAACTTCTCCACTACTTTTCGTATAGATTAGAAAGGGGCACCCTCCTCGGGCTGAGATAAGGAGAAGTGCCCCCTTGTGTTGGGCACAGTCCTGCTGATCCATAGCCTAGTGACCAAGCAGTGGCGCCTGTGTGCGGCCTCGTCGCGGCGTGGGGAGGGAGCAGCCCTGTGCTAAGCATGACACAGGACACCAGCTGCCTTCAGCTCTCTGACCAGGCATTTTGGAGAGGTGCGCAAGCTGTGCCCTTGTCCATGGCACCCCTGAGTGTGCGTCAAGGCCATCTTTGCTGATTGTAGTTGACATAAGAAATAATCCTCTCTTGATTTTGTCTTAATTTCTTTTTTTGCCAAAAAAGGTGCCACAATGCTCTTTTACCAAGTTCTATGCCACACCTTAAGTTTACTTAACCTAGAGACCCAGCCATGACCTCATGTGGCCTGCCATCTAGGGGCCCTTTCTTACCCGATGCAAGTGGACAGAGAACTGCCTGATAGAACGGACTTAGCCTGGTCACCCAGCCATAGTCTCAGTGAGGCTGTCCCCTACGTGTCATTAGCATTTGCTGAGCACCTGTTGTGTCCGGCCCTCTGCAGACGCAGTCCCACCTGTTGGGCCCTGTTATTGTCCCTGCTTTACAGTTGAGGCCGCTGAGGCCCAGATGGAAGGAGCTGGGACCAGACACAGGGCTGGCAAGTACAGCAGCTGGGGTTGGGACTTTCAGTTCCAACTGTTGGACTAAAGATCAAACACCTGGGGACACCTGAAGTTGTCAGAGCCTTAAAACACGGTCCTTGGCTGGAGGTGGACTGGCCTGGGTGGGATAGGACAGGGTCTTCCTGCTTGTCCCCTCCAAGTCGGTGTTGTGGTTCTCAGCACCTGGAGATCTTTGAAGGGAACCTGGGTCTGGGGCCACCTAAGGGCTGGTGATTGAGTGGCATCAGGGGGTGCTGAAGACAGTGCTGATCTGCCCATCGCTGCCAGTGTCTCCCTGTGGCCTGGAACCCCACCTGGGGAGCGAAGTGCCCACTAAGGAAACGGGTCACTCTTAGCAATAGCAGGCAGCCCGCCCAGCACCTCCGCTTAGAGCACTGTCAGGGGGAAACTCCAGCCTGCGGAAGTCGCCCTATACTTGCCCTTGCTCTGCAGAGCAAAAGGCCAGAAAATTGCTTCTGCGCGCTGAAGGCACCTGGGAGCCTTTCCTTCTGGAAAGGAGCAGGACATGCTCCCCAGGTTTCTGCAGATGCCCAGAGCCCTCCCTGCGCCAGGTGCCAGACTTTCCACCTCGCTAGCACCATCTGCCTGATCCTTAGAGCCCCACGGCAATTGGGGACCAAGGGAGTCTGCCTCGGCCCTGCCACCATCCCAGCTGGGGTCTAGCTCAGCTCCCTCAGGGCAAACCCTGGACTTGACCCCAGAGCCAGAGGCTTGGTCTTGGGCCTTAAAGTGGACTGGTAGATTGAGGGGTTGTTGAAATGCAAATGAAAACAACCCTGAGGTATTCCGCTCACCTCTCCTATTGGCAAAAGTCCCAAAGCAACCAAGGTGACGCAGCCCAAGGCAAGGAGATGTTCACAGCCACACTCAGCAAAATCCCTTGTGCACTCACCTTTGGCCCAGGCTTCTTTCCAAGGGTTTAACCTGAAGACAGAAATTCACAGGTGTGGACCAAGTGACCACCACACTCCTTGCAGGGAACTTTCACAGGTGTTGCAGAATGGAAAGCAAATCTTGAAGTTTCCACAGTAGATTTGTTGGCTGTGCAATGAGAATCATAATTCTGAAATTACTTTATTATGGAACAGAGCAAGGGAGTAATTATCTGTATTGAGTACCAGGTTTCTCTGAGGGGAGAAGTCTGTATGAGGGAGATGAAAGGGGGGAAGGTGTGCGAGGCATCGATGTGCCCTTAGGAAGATACATATCCAGGTGCCTGTCGGTATCCATGGTGATTGGTGCTAGGGCCTCTGCGTGGGTTCCCAAATCGGTGGGTGCTTGTGTCCCTTGCAGCATGGTGTAGTGTTTGCCGGTAAGCTCCACAGAGACCCCCAGGCACTTCATGTCTCTAGGTGAGCCGCAATGCCTACTGCAGTGTAAACCCGTGTAAGTAGTTGTCATACCATACTGTTGAGAGAATCTCGACAAGGAAGAGTCTGAGCATGTTAGGAGAGATGCCGTTTTCCCCTAATATTCTGCATCCCTTGTTAGTTGGATCTCTGGTTACAGAGTGAGCGGATATGAAGGGACCACGCATAGGATGTTGGATTTACAAGTCATAACCATGGAGAGGGTCCGTTCCCCGGGTATGAGCAGTGGACAGGATCCAGGTGCGACTGGAACGTTGTGTCTTTCTGTCATGTCCTTCCATACAGCAGGACTCATTTGAAGACCGGTGGGTCAAAAAGAGCCAGTCCCTGGCTGAAAGGGACTCCTGGGGGCAAAGAGGGACAGACAGGTGAGTACCCAGGAGAAGGAGAGAAACAGATAATGAAAAAAGAATGAGAGACATGGATTATTAAAAGGAAGGGAGAAGATACATGTTAATGAATAATTATAGATGAAATGAAAGACTCAGAAAATCGCCAAGAATGGACAAAGTGTTCTTCTGTTGGCCTCCTGGTAGGGTGCCAGGAGCAGGCCACAGTGCCACCTGTGGATAAGTTGGATTGAGCCGGCAGCTGGCCTGGACCCCAGAAACTTCGCGGCCGTGAAAGACCCGAGGCCAAGAGAACCTTCTCGACGAAGTGCGAATCACGAGCCAGGATAGCTCACTGCAACACAGGATGGTTTTCTGGCTGCCGGATTAGAAAAGGGGTGCAAAAGCCAAGGACACCACCATGGAGACCACGGGGACACTTGCGTGTCAGGATATTATCACGTCAATGGGAAACACAGTGACAAAACACATGGGCAGCCCCTCTTGAGCCGCACGAGTTGTCAGGATGATCCTCGTCCTGTCTTTCTGGCCTCTGATTTTTTCAGCTTGCTTCTGCAAAATGCCACTTCCTGGCTCACACCCTGCACCGGCCGAGCACAGGGCAGCAGAGGCTAATCTTTGTGGGTAGGAAATGTGTACAGTGATATTACTTTCTTCATGAATGTTTAAAATTAAAGCAGCTGATCCCAGGAAATGCCGGTTGGCTGTTTTGCTGAGTTACTGCATTACAGGTGGTTCCTCTGGCCCACTTGGTGTCAGCCTAGCAGGACCGCAGAGGAGTCCCTGGGCCTGTTGGTGCTGCAGTCTCTGTACATGGCCTGCTCCTCCTCGAATGGGACTCCAGGACCTCAAAGGGGCACATAACCTGCCATGCTCTGACTGTGACGTCGCCTCAGGAAAATGGAGCTCAACTCAGAACCTAAGCCAAGGCGGCTGGGGGGTGTCCCTGATGGAGCCCTGGCTGGTGTCACACATATGCACCCTGACCGCCACCAAGGCTGGTGTAGGGTCCTTGGCCCCCAAGTTCTGGGCCTGCATACTTTCCCAGGTAATTAGCAAGGCCTCCGTACACAGCCATAACTGCTGCTGTATTTTCTGTTGCGTGTATCAGGCTCACAGTAGCAGGCCCTCTGCCAGGGATCAGGAGCGTAGCTAGTAGGCTCATTCCAGAAATATGGGTTTTGCCTGCTGCGTGCCAGGCCAGGGCTGGTCCCAAGGGTACTAGATCGTGGTTGTTAGGTTTTTCCTTGGCATGGTAGAGAAGCAAGAACAGAAAAAGGGGGAAAAAAAGGCCTTTATTGCGGGCATGGGAGAGCTGCAGAAGAGTACAAGATCCCTCTCAGGCAGACAAACAAGCTGCGGGCTTTTTTATTCTGTTTGACAAGGGGTGGAGTTTGAAGGGGCGGGCAGAATGATGTAGTGATAGCTGATTGGAGGAATGTGAGCATGCCTGCGAAAAGCGGGAAGTTCAGTTTGGGCTAGGAAGAGGGAACACGCTGTCACTCTAGGGCCCAGCGCCCTGTTGGGTGGGTGCCACGCTGAGTTTCATGCAGGCAGAACCCATCAATGGTGAGCACAGGAAATTCTGCAGCCTGCTCCTAGCCCAGGCAGAGTAGCAGGAAAGCAGGCAGTGAACTGGGACTGGACAGGGAAGAGATGAGACAGCAGTGCGTGCATGCCAGAAACAGGAGGTGGCTCCTCAGTGCGGGGTGGCTAGGGGTGGTCTCTCGACCTCAGACTTTCAGCCCAAGACTGATGGCGGGACAGTCCTGAGTTGGGGAGGAGCCCATAAGGCAGGGCAGGGCAGGGGCCAAAGGCAGGAGTGAGCTTTGCTTTGTAAAGTTTTGGAGCCTGGGGAAGGGGCAGGGGGTGGAGGAGAGGAGGGGAGTTTACTGTGGAGTTCTGCATTCTGGCAGGAGTTGGGGTTTCATGCTGCACATAGTAGGATGCAGGGAAGCACCCCCATCTGGTTTACATTTTGAAGCACACACGCACACGCACATGCACACACATACCCACACCCCGGCTGCTGCATTGAAAGCAGATCACGGATATGCAGGCCAGGGAAGGCCATCGTGAACCTCCAGCTATTGTGGCTTTAGGCAGGGAGTGTTGAGACCCTCCTGGGGTTTCAGGAAGAGGATCTGGGGCACAGAGCAGACCTGGGAATCAGATCCTAGGCTCAGAGTGGGACAGGGGCTCAGAGTAAAGATCCAGAAGCCAGCTGTGAGCTTGAAGAGGACAGATGGGGGGTGGACTCAAGGGACGAACGAGCTACTGCCTTCTCACCTGGGGCCTTGGAACCTCACCTTGGCCACCGGCCCCATTGCCCAGCTACCTCCAGGGCCCATGGGAAAGATCCCCCCACTGTTACCCCAGACAGCAGGCCCGGACTGGGAGAGCAAGGCCACATTCCCAGGCAGAGGTGGCATCCCTGTGGGCATCTCCGTTTTCCATCCCCACCCTACTGGCTCAGCTGCAACTGAAGTGGGGCTCGTTTATGAAACGAGGCCGGCCCTGTCCTACTGCAGGGGTCCTGACGGGAAATGGCGGCTGCGCTCAGACTGACCCTCGGGGCCACTGGCTCTCACAGTGCCTGAAGCTCCAGTAACACCGGGCCACGTGGAGCCTTTGGGGTGTGGTGCCTGCTAGGTGTAAGAGGGCCGTGCAGCCAGCTGTGTTTGTGCTGGGCCCTGTCCTTGTGGGCGTCCACTTGGGGAGGGACTGGGTCTCACTCCACAGACAGCCGCTGAGCTTGCAAGGCTGACAGTCAGTCAGACACCGGCTCTGCTCAGCAACAGGGGTCAGGCCAGACTGGGTCAGGCCATGGGGAGAAGAGGGGCCTCTGGAAAACACTGGCTGCAGGTCCTGGCTCACGGGCAGCCCTGGGCACACTCGTGCCACTGCACATGAGACCACCTCCCTCCCCTGGCTCTGCTCGGGAGCCCACATGTGACCTTGATTGGCAGTGGCAGTTCACCCCTCCACCTGCCACCCTGGGTGTCACCAGGTGCAGCGGGTGTACCTGAAGCCCAGTCCAAGTGTTGATGAGACCCACAGGGTCACTGTGGGATGGTGCTTTGGACAAGTTGATAGTGTGGTCTCTTGGGTTTTGCTTGTTTCTCTTCCCCCTGCTCCCAAGCAATGAACTGTCACTTGTGTGTTGTTCTTGGGCTTTCTGTGTCATGGGAAGGGCTCCAGTGTGGATCTTGACTCTCCCCTAGGCCTGTGTGTTGGAGGCCCTGTTCCTAGCCTGTTGGGAGGTGGTGGGATCCTAGGGGAGGCAGCCAGTGGCAGGAAGTTACATCAGTGGCGTTGCTCCTGCCCTTCCAGGGGACCCCAACCCCTTTCTCTTTTTGCTTCTTGGCTGTCGTGAAGTGAAGAGCTTTCTCTGTCGCATGCTCCTGCTGTGATTAACTAATTGTGGACTGAAACCACCAAGGCTGTGGGCCAAAGTAAACCTTTCTTCCTTATAAGATATTTGTCTTGGGTATTTTGTCACAGGGGTGGAAGGGTGACTAATATGAGGCTTGAGCTGACGGGCAGCGGTGCACAGCATCTGCAGGACCTTGGGCCGGGCACTGAGCACCCGACAGTCCACGCGTCCAGCTGCCATGTGGGATGGTGACATCCTTCCTGGTCGGCAGGCTCTGAGGTTGCCCAAGAGCCACTTGTGCAGGGCGGGCTGCAGTGGGAGCTGCAGGAATCGCTCTGTAAGCGTTCACTAACTCCTGTTCTACCCGGGACACTGTCTACCCTGTTCGCTACCAGCTTGTGTGGTTGAGCTCAGCAGGATCAAATGTGTGTCACGTGAGCACAGTGTCTGTGTTAGAGCCGAACAGGCGGGAGTTAATGTTCAACTGGCAGCCATGGGAGAGCCTGGAGGCTTGCCTGCGTGCTCCCGTGTTTGACACGACAACCCCACGAGAGGGGTGTCACCGCGCGACTGCATGGATAAGAAGCACGAGGCCCAGAGAGATTCAGCTACTGGCTCAAAGCCACAGAGCTTCTAATCCAGAGGCAGGCCTGTCTCTTGCCACAGTCCCAGCTTGTCCTCCCGGAGCAGGGGTCAGTAAACCATGGACTGGCCGAAGGCCAGATCCAGCTGCCACCTGTTTGCGTAAATAAAGTTTTACTGGAATGCAGCCATGCCCATTCGGCTACCTGCTTCCCGAGGCTGCCGTCTCCCTGCAGTGGCAGGGGTGAGTGCTGGCAGCAGGGACCCAGTGGCTGGTGATGGGGGCTGTCTGGCTCTTTGGTGTCAGTGTTGGCAGCCTCTGCTCCTGAGCATACCCGATTCCAGGCCAGCTACTCTGTGTATCATTGTTAAGTACCTGCAGCTCACAGCCCACACTCTGCTGGGTGAGGATGTCGTGAGCACTGTTAATCACTTTTGGCACTAGCAGCCCCTGGGACTGAAGTGACTCTCACCCTGGCACGCCTCAGACACTGCACAGAACACACCTCTGGCCACCAAGGACTCCAATGCTGTGGCAGCACTTTGCAGCAGTCTCGGGGTGCACTGGACCAGGAAGGTGGTCGGCAGGCCTGGGGTGGGGGCAGCTGCCCCGGCAGAGGGAGGAGCTGGAGGAGGTACTTGGGCAGCGCCTTTAGGCAGGTCTGGCTGCGATGCCACCCCTGCCCCCGGGTGCTCCTGCCTGTGAACTCAGGTGACTTCCAGACCCCCTGGCCTGGCATCCACTCCAGATCCCGGTTCACTCAGGCCAGGAGCTCAGGGACCGTGTCCTGGGCTGTGCTCCGTCCCAGCCCTTTGCATCAAGAGGAGGTTGGAGGAGCATAGGTGCCCCGTCTGCTAAATAAAGTAGGGTGAACTCTATCGCCTGTGCAGCTCCCTGGCACTCCCGTCTTGGCCTGTTCTAAACTCACTCCCTTCGCCTCTCAGAGCGCCCCCTTCTGGAAGCCCTCTGCTGCCCCATCCAGGCGCCTGGACATTGAGACATGAGCCATCTCATCTGTATTTACCCTCATTTGTTCCTGGCCCTGAAAGCAGTGACCACCACAGTGTTTTATGCTTTTCATTTTCGAATTTATTGCCACTTTTTAAAAGTTGGGGACTTTCAGTATGGATGTCCAGCTTGCTAGACAGTCAGGACTGGCTGGGCTGTCTGGGGCTGTGTTGTCCAGGGTCACCTTTCAGCTGGAGGTGGGGTAGGGGCCACCATGAGAACAACTGGTGCTGGCCCTGATCTGTCAACCTCAGGGCCCTGAGTCCACCATTCTGGGCCACTGTCTTAGTTATGTTTCTTGTTGCTAAGACAAAATACCTGACACCCAAAATGAAAGGAGGAAGGGTTTATTGAGCTTACAGTTTGTAGAAGTGTCGGTCCATAATGGGCTGGCTCCAAGACAGGGTGGCATAGCAGAGAAACGGTTCACAGCAGTCAGAAGGTAGCAAAAGCAGCCAGGGGCCTTACCAGTGTCTCTCTTCCCCTTATATCTGACCCAGGCTACTTAGGGCGGGCAGCCGCACACCCTTAATCCTAGCGACCTTGCGTTTAGCACTGCACCATGAATCAGTCCCAGCGTCAACCACTCTCAATCCACCCACCTCCAGAAAAGCCCCACCTATGCGACTGCATGAGGCTTTGGGGAGGACATCTAGATACAAGCTATAACAGCTGTGGAGGCTGCTGTGTGCCCCCCGCTTTCTACCCCAGGGAGCACACCCAGGCACAGGTGTCCTGCAGCCCCGTAGAGACGACAGGACTGGCTCAGCCTTCCCACCCTGCCCACCCAGTGTCCAGCCTGTGACCTGCGCTCCCCCGGGGACTTGCCTGTCCTGCACATTCCCAGGCCTCCTCCTCCACCCAGGCCTCCAGCTCATGATTCACCCCTTTTTGCTCCTGAGCTCTCTTCCTGGATGGCTGGATTTGAACTCACTCAGTATGTGGCTGTCTCCTGCGCCTGTCTGGCAGCCTCAGGGGCCAGGCCCATGGCTTAGTCACCCCGGATCCTCAGCCCAGCGTAGGCCCTGGCTTAGAGTCGGTGCCTTAGGAATGTAGGGGAGAAAGGCGTGCCAGGCAAGCTGCCAGCCTCAGGGAGACGCAGGTCCCCGACTTGGCCTAGAGCAGAGCCTGTGGTGACAGGTCCTGTAGCTGGCGCTACACGTGGGCAGGGTTGGGAGCCGGTTTGTGTCCTGTGTGTGTCTCGGTGTCCTTTGTGCAGGACTGGGTGTCTGCTCCCAGTCCCCAGGAGGCAGGATATATCTTCCCAGAGATGCCATGTTTAGGAAGAGGGGGGCTGAGGCCCTCCTGGTACCCCAGGCGGGAGCTGCTCCTGCCTCACACCCCGTTTCCCACCGCCCACCTTCCTGCCCGCCTTGCCTCTCGCCCTCTCCCCTGGGAGCAGCTCACACTGTCCTCCCTTGCTCCCTCCTGCAGTGATGGGACCCCAGGTGTGCACCCCCATGCTGTCTTTCAGTTCCTCTAGTGTCTCTGGCTCCTCTGTGCCTCCCCTTAGCCCGCCATGTTCTTTCCCAGCATCCTCTGCCTCCCCAGCACCCAGCTCCTCCTCATACTCCTCAGCTACTAACTCATAGAGGTCCTTCCAGAACTTTCTGTAAGCACTGTGCCCTGAGCCCTCCTCCCTCCGGGTATTCATTCTCCACCTTGCTGTTCCCCACAGAGCCTGTCACGAGCTGTGCCTGCTCCTATTTATGACCCAGGTCTGCAGGACACGGCAGAGCCGGTGACAGTGCCGGGGAAGGGACCCCAGGCCATCCCTGTATGGCAGCCTGAGGACAGAGCACGCACGAGGGCTGGGAGTTGCACTGGGGCTCAGGGCTGATCCGGACCTGGGCACCTGGGGCCCAGTGGGGCTCACAGAATGGAGGCGTCAGGCAGATGGGATCCAAACCCAGCTCCCGAGCAAGTTCCTTACCCTCGCTCAGCTCTGACTTCCTTGTCTGTGCAGTGGGTATGTTGCTGTTGGTCATCATTCCTGTTAATACCGCAAAATGCGAGGTACTTGGGACATAGCTGGCCAGGCTGAGTGCACAGAGAGCCTGGTTGGGAGTGAGGCAGACAGGAAGTGGAAGTCTGGGTCTGGGGACAGGTAAACACGGGCCTTGGTTACTCTCCAGCTCTCCAGCCTGGCCTGCTGGCTCCCCAGCAAGGACAGGAATGGCCCCACAAGCTCTTCAACCAGCTCAGGGCGGGTGTTCCCCAGCTGCTAGTTGACTGACTCACTGTTGATTTTCATGGTTTTGTGGCTAAAAGATCCCCCAAAGATTGGCCTGCATGAGTTTGGGGATCATCTGCAGTATAGGGGGCCGAGGCTTTCTCTGCTCCTCCTCTCTAAGGAAGACAGCCAGAGGACAGGACTGTAGGGGGTCAGTGGAGACTTTGAGGCGTCATCCAGTGGGCGGATCTTCACTTACTCTGGGTGTAGCATTGTTCCAGCCCAAACTTCACCTCAATTAACTCTTCAGTCTTCAGAATACTGCTTTTGTCCTCTTCATTTAAGGGGGGAAATTGAGGCACGGAGTGTCGGAGAGCCTTCAGCTTGGTGGAGCCTAGATTCAGATCTGGCCACCTAGCCATCTGGCTGGGGAGCAATCACAAGTATGTGCTGAACCTGGTGGGGTTTTTTGGGTGAGAAAATACAAAGACCCCTGGTCTTGGAGTCAGGAGGATGTGGTTGAAAGGGTGGAGGCCCAGCTGTTTTGCTGTGTGACTTTGGACAAGTTACTTCACCTCTCTGGGATTTTACCCTGGAACAGTGGATATCATTATGGCTGTTTGGCAGGGAGGGTTGTTTGGAGGATAAGGCAAGGGTGATAGGCCGAGGGCCCTCCCCCAGGGCTGCTTGCAAACGTTTGTTTACTCCTTTCTCCCTGGCTTCCTCCTACCCTGTGCCCACACCCCAGGCACTGGCCCCCAGCCAAAGCCTGACCTTGGCCCTGACTTCCAAGAGGACTTCGGAAATGGCTTTGGCTGCTCTGTGGAGGGAGCTGCCCTGATCCACTCACAGATGGGAATCTCAGGCGCCCCTTGCCAGGCCTTTCATGTTGTTGGTCTATTTCACAAGAGCCCCGGTGTTTTTTGGCAGTGAGCAGTATTTTTAGAGCTCACAAGTCCTTCTGCGCTTCGAGGAATGAGCTGTGCACGAGGCCCCAGGGCGAGCCAGGCCTGGACCTGCAGGGCGCGGGCACTGTGCACTGGGTCTCCCCGCTGCCCTGTTGGATGCTGATGCTGACCCGGCCCCACCCAGGGCTGGCCTGGCCCTGAGGGACTGGCCCCTGTAGCGGGCTGCATCCTGGTGCCCCAGAGATGTCCACCGCGTGGCCCCTGCAATCTCTGAGTAGGCAAGCTGCTGGAGGGAGCATGGCCTGCCTGCACCCGCATCTGGGCCGCCGCCCCGTAAGGCTGTCGCAGCCTTCTGACTGCTGGAACCTTGAGGTCATAAATTTGTGTCGTTTTGTTGTTGTTGTTGGTAGCAACAGGGATGAATGCACCGAGCTGTGCTTTGCCCCTCCCTAGATCCCTCCCGTGGGGTCAGGCTGCAGATCACCCCAGTGAGGTCACAGGGCGTGGTGGGGAGGGGTCTGCTCCGGGCCTCCAGTGCACAGACACCCGCCGCGCACACTGGTTGCTTCGCAGAGACAGGAAAGGGGCGCCTGGCACCTGGCTGTGTGTTTGGATCCACGTTAGGAGCCTGGGTTCAGATCCCAGCACCCCAAAGCCAGTGGAATTGATGGGGCACCTCCATGTTAGGTTCAGCAGAGTTGGGGTTGCCTCTGGGCTTCTGTTTCTCCATCTGTAAGAGGAGAAAACAGCAGTCTCTGCTGTGGACCATATGAGCATCCTTGGGGCAGTGACAGCGAGCATGGCCCGTGTCGCCACTCCACAAACAGGGCCCCTCATTGGTTGGTTAGAGGACAGGCTTGTGCTCAACCCTTAGGTGTGGACCTGCACCATCTGTAGCAGCTGGAGGGCTCCAGGGTCACCCCTGTCAGAGGTGAGATACCCCAGGGGAACCATCAGCCTGGAAGACTTGAGCATAGCTCTCAGTGCCTCAGGTGGGTGACCCAGGTGAGACACACTTTCTTCTGGCCAAGGCCTGCCTGGTGCTACAGAGCCAAAAACAACAGCCACAGGGTTGCTCCCTGTCCCAGCTGGGACCTCTAGAGGTCACTTGCCCCACTCCGCACCCCGTCATGGGACTCCCAGTAGAGTCAGCAGGTGACACGGCTGGAACAGGAATCCACCATGGAGACGCAGCTGTAGGGACATTAGCAGTGCCGTGTGCCAGGAAAGAGGGGCAGAGGGGCCTAGGACTGAGTGTCACGTGCTCCCTCCCCCTGCCAAGATCCCTTGGAACGTCTGTCTGGAGGACACGGAGTGTCACCGGGGATCAGACGGGAGCGCTGGGTGAGCGTGCAGAGAGAAAGCTGTGCGCTCAGCCTGCTGCTGTCACTGACCAGTGACCTGGGCCAGAACCTGTGCGGTGATATCCACTTCTGAGTTTCTCTGGCCCCAGAGAGGACAGCATCAGGGTCAGGGCCACCAGCATGGGGTCAGACTGCCCGCATGGTTATCCTGGCCAGGCCAGTTGCTGTCTGAATGACTATGGGTGAGTCACTGAACTTCGGGGAACCTAAGTGTCTCTGGGCCAAAAAATAGTAATCATCATCATCATCATCATCAATGTCATTGTCATCGTCATCACCCTGCCAGGCACTTTCCAGAGTCCTAGAGACAGGTGTTGACTCTTTTTCTCCTCACCTAATAACAAAGGGGGCTGCTTTTTTATCCTCAGGGGACAGGGGCACAGGGAAGTAAAGGAGAGCACCCAAGGCCACACAGCTAGGAAGGGACAGAGCTGAGACTTGAATTCTGTGACAAAGGCTCGTGTTAGCTGTTGCCTGCTAACTGCGTCCCTCCCTCCCGTTACTCTGATTGCCAAAGGCTCTGGTAACCCGAGGCTGGGGTGTGGGTTCAGATCCACTCACCCTTGCGAGTGTCTCATCTTGACCGTGGTGGAAGGTTCCAGGTGTGGTGCATCAAAACTAATCTAAGGGTGCACACTGAATCACACAGCCGCATGCTTCGGTGAAACTGTTCGTAAAAAATAAGGCAGAAGGCAATCCACAAAACCAAAAAATAAATGTGTTCTGCCCGGTGGTTTGGCCAAACAACACCCCACACCTGCTGTTGTCGTGGTGGCTGTTTGGTTTCCCCAACACTCAGGTACTGTAACATCCGAGGGAGAGGACGGGGGGCAGCAGAGACGGGGGGCAGCACAGATGCCCAGGCTTATGTGAAGGCAGCGTGGCATGGGATTTGCTATGCCTGGGTGCAGGCAGGAAGAGAAGGATGAGACCATCTGCCTGGAACAAAGAGAAGTGTGTGCCTTTTATAGGGATAGAGAGAAGGTGGGAAGACTTTAATAAACATCTGGGGTCCAAGTTCTCTGGCAGTCTTGTACCTCAGTGGGCAGAGTCCTTGATGATCCAGTGTAAAATTTTTAGTGTTTCCAGATGTCCCAGGACCTGCAAAATTCCTTGTCCTATCTTACCTTCTTTCGTGTGCTCGCCCAGGACACCTTTGGTGCTGAGCTGAGTTTCCTGCAGACAGCAGTGCCTCTGCTGACAAGCAGGTTGCAAGCAGGGCAAGTCAGGTCCGATTCAAACTTTACAGATCCAGCAGCAGGATGGGGTCCTTTCCCACAGGTATTGCCACCCCAGGTGTCACTGATTCTAAAACATGTGCCTTTTGCATTTAGTAGTTCTGATATTGGGGTGCACCCCCCACCCCGGGTTATACATCAGAGCTTACTTGGCAGGGTTCTTCCTTCCTTGCTGGTCACTAAAGCATTGGTACAACTTATACAGTCAGCTCCCTGGATCTGAGGATGGGTACGCACAAGGGGACCCGGGCCTTGCACCCAGGGTCCCCCTGCATTGTCCCTGGCTCAGCTCTGCTGCTTTCTAGTGTTTATGGCCTTCAACAAATGACTTACCCCTCAGAGCTCGAGTTTCCCCACCCGTGAAATGGGAGGACAATAAAGTTGGAGAGCTGAAGATGCAGCTCTGGGGTACAGCACTTGCCTAGCACGTAGGGACCCTGGATTCCACCCTGACACTGCAAAACAAGTGAAAAAATTCAAGGTATCTGGAGACTCCAATAAGATAAGGCACATCGCTTGCTGGCTCAGGTCTAGGTGGGTAGCAGGTGTTTGGTAATTTTGCTCACCGTGTGCATGGAAATGGGAAGCCGTCTCTTCAAGATCAGTCTCTGGGGAAAGTAAGGGTCCCAGGGTCTCATGGCCCCTTGTTTTGTTAGACTTTGGAGGTTCAGATACTGCCTCTAGCACCCACTGGCCATGTGACTTGAGGCCAGGCACTTAGGTCTTGGGCCTCGGCCTCTGCATGTGTGAAATGAACATTAGTGGTACCATAGTACCTGGTTCCTGGGCCGTATGAGGAGTCATTGGAACATAGAGTCCTGGCCTTAAACACACTGGGTGCTGGGCATGAACCAGGCACCCCTGAATCCAGCTTTCCTCACAGCTGATATTAGCAGTGAGCATTTGTCGGACTCGGGGATACGGCGGTGAAAACAGCCAGGTCACTCCCTTGAGGCCTCCACATCGAGACCCCCTCGTGCTCTCCAGGTGTGCTTAGGTGACGGAAAAGCGTCACAGGTTTTATTTGGAAGAAACATGTTTGCAGTCTGTGCCACAGATTTTGCCTTTCCGCGTTGCTCAGCATGAAGCAGACCCCTAAGAGTCCAGGTTGACGCGCCGTAGACCATATGCCAGTGACTGCGGTCATCTGTTCCTGCTGTCACCACCCTGAGATTCTCCCCTCATGACTGCCCATGCTTTCTGGGCTCCACATTGTTCAGGGCTGTGGCCCCCCAATCCTGTTTCCTGAGTCTGAAGTTGAACATGCAGAGGGTTGGCATCAGCACCTGGCAGCCGGGAAACCACTGCCTGCTTTCTGGTCTCCTCTGTAGAGGGTGACGTCTCAGCAGCCCTGGTGGCAGTTACAGTTTTCCTTTCTCCTGTGCTTTGGCACATGGCTGGGCCCTAAGCAGACGTCCCCACAGCTCTTGGGGGCACCTGGAGAATGACAGACCAGGACTGCTGTACTCAGAGTCAGGCCCCACACCAGAGGAGCTAGAGTATCGAGTGCTCTGTTGGCCTCACCATGGGGGTCACCAATAAACAGTTCTTGGATCAAACCAAAGGTCAGGGCTGGGGATACAGCACCATAGTAAAGCACTTGACAAGCCTGTATGAGGCCCTGGGCTCATTCCCCATGCTGCAAAAACAAAAACCAAGAAAGGCCCGATACTTCAGAGGTGGATTCCAGGACAAAGCCCAGAGGTGGCAGATTAGAGGTCTGACCTCAGCCAGCTGCAAGAAGGGAGGAGCTCTCCTTTCCGCAGAGGACCTGGCCAGTGCTCAGGTCTGATCGGAAGGAACTACACGGAGCCAGAAAGGCCTGGGCTGGGCAGGTGGAGCTGTGTGTGGCAAGTCCCCTGGAGGATGGGCAGCGTCCTTTCGCTGTCTTCTCCCTGCACACTGCATCCTGCCCAGGGGCCAGCCGTCTCGGAAGGGTAGCGATGCTCTATAGACGTCCGTCCCACTGAGCCCCTGCCCTCTTCCCGACCCGGCGCCAGGCACCAGGAAAACAGCAGTGGACAAGACAGAGGAATAAGCTGGAACTATGCGTGCTAAGAACTGAGGAAGAAAATAGTGCAGACAAGAAGGCCGGGTGGGCCAAGGATTGCAACTTTAGGAACTTCCAGGAAGGAACTTTGACACTGCTAATGGCAGTGATAGCTATGTTCTCCTGGTACCTTCTAGGGGCCCAGGTCCTGCTGGGAACAGACACTTCCAGGACCTGTGGGGATGACTCTGTTAGGATGGGGGCTGGGCGGGCCTTGGGAGCCACACCACGGGCCTGGGGTGGGAGCCCTGCAGTCACCATCACAGTGATGTCGCCCCGTCACTCGGCATTGCCAGGCACACAGCGTGCCAGGTCCCATAGCTGGGAAGGGGAAGAACAGCAGCACCTGTTGTCCCAGGAGGATCGAGTGAGCTAGTCCCTGCAGGAAGCTTGCAACCCCGCCTGCCAGTCACAGGCCCGTGCATGCCGGGTCCCCACTGACGGTTAGAATCCCCTCTTACAGTTGAGAGCAACAGATGCCACTTGAACCCGGAGCTGAGCGCTTCATTTTCCCACAGCCCTGTCGGGCACAGACCCCAGGGGCCCAGTTGTAGGTGAAAATGTTGAAGGCTTTGGACCAGGAAGTGAGGCAGGTTTGCTTTGGGCACAGGGCTCTTGGGTCGCTGTCACAGCAGGAGGTGACAGGTCCCAGGTGGGACTCAGGCAAGGCTCTGGAAGGATGCAAGGCGGGCCTGGCCTGGGGTGGCAGCAGGCACCCTCCCTGCCCTCCACACCGTGCCCTGCTGGCAGGGACTCCCAGCCTGCCTTCCCTTAGGTGTTTTCCAAGCCCCGCAGAGCAGGTAATTCCAGTGCCAGTCGGGAGGTTATCGGAGGCAGAGAGAGCTGAGGAGCCTGATTGCTGCCTCCCTGTCACTCCTGGGTTTTGATTTGCATGAGGTGAGGGCATGGTGTCGCCCACTTGGAGGCAGCTGGTGAGGGGCCATGTGCCACCCACCCTGGGCACAGAGGCAGCCCCCTTGGCAAGTGGCCCTGGCTGGCTGATGAGTCCCCGCCCTTCTTCCCTTTTTAATGAAATCACCAGTGCCCAGGAGGCTTCCTGACATCCTGGGATCTTGGTTTTAAGCTGCAGCCTGTGCAGCAGATCACCCTTGCCCTGAGTCTCAGCTCTGCGATGGGTACCATGGGCGAGGCTGTGGTTCTGGATTGGGGCGCCTGCATCCCAGAGGAGGAGGCTCTGTGAGCTGACACGGGTGGTGGGGCTGAGGCTCAGCTACAGCAGGCCCGCTGGAGCTGAGAGTGGGTGGCCTTGGCTCTTGCCAGCCCTGTACCACAGGCAACCCGTTCAACCCCTGTGAGCCTGAGGGAGCCCACCAGAGAGATGAGAATACTAGCGGTCACGAGGTTGGGTGAGGCCGAGTGAGTGGTCTAGGATGAGGAGTGATAATACGCCAGTGTGTTTGCAGAGCACCTCTCAGACCCATTTCCTGTGAACCTTCCAACCATCCTGTGGAACTGGAGGAGTCAGAGGTCAGAGGTCGGAGGTCATGTAACCCACCCAAGGAGTCACAGGGCCCCTAGTCCTAGTATCTGACTCTAAACCTAAGCTCTCTCTGCCTTGTCCCGTCTGCCTTTCCAGTTCAGGATCTGTATAAAGCTGAGATGTTATCCTAAGAGCCTCCTCAAGTCCTCAAAGAGGGCTGTGAATCCAGAAGCCTCAGGCAGGGACAGCGGAGTCATAACAGTGGTGGCTGAGAATACCGAGTAGCCATGACATGATCCCAAAGGCCCCTCCTTCATCCTCATCACTTAATGCTATTTATCTGGGCTCTTACTAACTCACTTCCTGTTATTCCCCCCCAGACAATCAGGCCGGAAATTCTTCACTTTTGCTTCCTTAAGAGGGTGGATGCCTTACTCTTTTGTAGATGTAAATAAATCCTGTGCACTGAGTCAGCAGTTTTTGACACATGTCTGCAACCCCCGAGGAGTAAGCGCCAGCCCCACCGCCACCCAAGCCTCAGCCAGCCCTGCCCCAGAGGCATCCTGGGCCTTGTTCGAGAAGGTGGGAAGGTTTTTACACCAGTCCTGGACTGAGCCAGGAGGCTGTGCCCAGAGACTCCATCTATCCATGCCAGCCCCAGTCACCTCACCCTCCCACACCCAGGGTAGACAGACGGGCAGCTTTACAGAGCACCAAGTCTGGGACTGCAGGACAGGAGCTTGGACTGTGCTGTACTCTCTCATTATCACTATAGTAATTGCAGTCCTGTGCAGAAGTCATTAGCATCACATAATGAATCCCAGGCCCCCATCACCTGGCCCACATCCCTTACCCCTCTGTCCATTCCCTCCTTGCCGTGTTATTTTTACACAAATCCCATTGGCCTTGTGTCATCTGCAGTGCATCTGTAGAAGTAAAGACTGTTTGAGAACTGTAGTCTCTGAAGCGTCATACACCTGAAAGAAACGATCAGGCATCCAGTCGTTACCTGACTTTCCTCAGAAATTCATTTCCTGCTTTGTTGGAATCTGAACCAGGACCGTGTCCTCACAGTGTGATTCAGTGCAGTGTCTTTCTGAGTCTTATAACCTCCAGGTTCCTGTCCATTTCTCTTCTATTTCTCTTGCTGTTGATTGTCAGAGAGACCTGCAGGTTCCTCAGGATCTGCAGTTTGCTGACTGTATCCCCGTGGTGTCGCTCAGCGTGTTCCTCTGTCCTTTGGATTTCCTGTAAGTTGCTGATTCCTGTACAGGTTTGATCTGATTCAGATTCATGTATCGACTGGTTTTTTGTAAGAATCTTTCAGAGGAGATGTTGGGGCTCCTTAGAGAGGTGCGTGCTGTCTGTGTACCTTGCTTTTGTGATGCTGCCAGCCCTGGACATGTGAGGTTGGATCCATTCAGTCCCCAGCCCTGGAGGACAGCACGGAGTGGGGAGGGGGGCAGCATCCGCATGAAGATGGCTTCCCACCCGCTCTCTGGTTATGCCCTGTTGCCTTTCCTGTAGGAAATGTGAACGAAGTCTTGACTTGCTCTCCTTGGTTTACCAGTTGTCAGAATCATGAGTTTAGCCCCGCTGCTTTCCTCACTGTGTTTTAAAGTTTCACCAGGAAACAGTTCTAGCAATACGTTTATGAAGAATCTGCTGCTCACAGAGCTCAGCTGTTGAGAAAACACAAGTAACCTGAGCGACCTGTTCAGCAGGTGTCCGTACTTCCGTGCTGACAGACAATGCACCTGCTTCTTGGTGGCTGGAGACAGATGGGGCTTCGTTTCCAACCTTACAGGTGAGGGACTGAGGAGCAGAGGTCAAGAACCAGAGCTCTGGGTCTGGTGCCGAGCTTGGAGGGCCAGCCACCAGGACACACAGGCTGAGAGGTGCTGGGCTGCGTTTTCCTCGAAATGCGTGGGTTAGGGAAAGGGCAGTGCCTATGGTTTTGATTTATTTTATTTTATTCTGTTTATTTATGTATTTATTTTGGTGGTGCTAGAGATTGAATCCAGAGCCTTTGCACTGAGCTATATCCCCAGCCCTTTCTAATATTTATTTTGGGCTAAATTGCTCAAGCTGGGCTCTTTTCCTGCGTCAGCCTCCCACGGTGCGGGAATTACAGGCACTTGCCGCCATCCTCAGGAGACAGTGCTCTTAGAAGGGCTTTCCAGGGCTTTGTCAGCCCACCAGCTCTCTCTCATCCTTCCCAACTCCGCCCAGGTACTTCTTTTCTCCTGGCCTTTATTTTTCCACTGTGCACTTGGATTCTTAGAGGTTCTAGGTGTCTTGTTTCTGTGCTAGGGAGGAGGCAGGCTTTTAACACAGGCCATAAATTTGCCTGAATGAATGAGCAAAGGGACTCTCACCCAGTGACAAACAGATAGACGCCGCGACTCAGCTGGTGGTGTTTAGGTCTTTCCTTCCAACCTGGCCGTCAGTCCTCAGCCAGCAGAGAATCGTCTTTCCTGAGTGTCCGTGTTGGGCATTAGGTGGAGGCAGGGGACCACTTAGCATCTTTACGTCCAAAAGGAGGCAGAGGCGATGGAAAAGCAAGTGGTGGCTACAGCCGGTTCAGAGCTCACATCCTGTCTCCTGCCTGTTCGAGTTGTCGAGGTTCATTCTCAGGCACCACCAGTATTGACGGCAGCCAGCACCTCGAGCACCTTCGGGTCCCAGAGTCACATGAGTCACCTCCTTTACTCCTCCAGGTGAGAACACAGATGCACAAGGAGATAAAGGAGCTACCAGCTAGCAAGTGGGAGGAGCTAGGACTTGAGCCTGGTGATTAGGTACAGAGAGAGACCTGCTTCTTGGCTCCCGTGGACCCCATGTCCCCATGCTCTGTGTTAAAACACTTGTCCCAAATGCACAGCTGTGACCAGGTTGCTGCCATCTGGAGTGAGATGGGGGACAGGGACAGCTGGTGCCTTGCCCCTGGGCTGACAGACCACACCATACTTGGAGACGGTCGTCTTGATGTCCTTTTGCCCTACAGCTGAGAGTGCCAGCTTCTCCCAGGAACCAAGGAAACTAGAAGACACACAGCGTGCAGACATGCAGAAGTCCGCTCACAATGCACCCCCACCCACAGCCTGAGGCCTAGTCCTGGGGCACCAGGCCCCTGCACCCAGCCACCTTCCCCCTGGGAGAAGCTCTGTCCAGTGTCCAGGCTGGCAAAGTTCAGGCCATCGGATGCCGAGGTTCCACAGGTGTCTGGGGTGGTCTCCTCCCGCAGGCCTCTGCCTCCTGTCCCTTCTGTGCCCCGTACACACCGCCACTGTGGCTGCTGTCAGCTGTCCCCACACATACTTATTGAGCACCTTCTGTGTGCCAGACCTGGTGCCAGGGCTATAGGGAGCAGTGACCATAAGTCAGTGCCAAACAGGTGGGATCAGATGGGAAAGGAGAAGGGAAGGTAGTGTGGGAGAGGGCGGCTGGCGGCGCTGCAGTCTCAGAGGTGGGAAGAGCAGCGAAAGCGTCTCCAGAAAGTGGCAATGGTGTGCAGGGGGCGGGCAGCGAACCGCCACACGCTGAGCTTTGGGGTAGGGTGAGGGGGTCTCAGGCTGCAGGGTGGTGAGTGCCAGGCCTGTGTAGCCCCTTAGGGAAATACTTATTCTTCACCTGCCATCTGTTTCTGCTGCTGCTATGTGTCACACCCAACCCAGTAGGACATTGCGGGGAACACGGGGTGACCCAATGGCTCAGCACCGGGAACCTGGGACCCATTTCAGGAGAAGGTTGTGTCTGAGGGAGCCGCTACCCTGGACTCAGGAACTGAGAGCTGATTTGCTCTTGGGTCCAGCAGACCCTTAGGACACCCCAAGTAATCGAGGCCACCTCTGCCTGGATGCCCCAAGGCTGGCTACTTCCAGAGGACTGGAGGGAAGAACCCATCCACAGGTTTAAGCCCCAGCCAGTCTGAGCAGCTGCCTGCGGTCCTGCCCCCAGGAAGTGAGACTTGGGACCTCCGCCCCCACCTGCAGATGCTCCGGAAACAGCTGAAAGCGGCGTCCGCAGCTTGATCTGCCCTGGTCCGTGTGGCTGCCACTATTTCAGGGACGCTGTCATCATCCTCAGTATCAGGCCCAACCCCAGGTTAACGCACCGCCGCACTCTGCCGGGCGAACATTCTGTGGCCAGGCATTGCCACCCAGGGAGGACAGTCGCCGGCTCCCACACAGCGCTGGCTTTCGCCACTCTCTGGAGAGCCTTCCCCCGGCCCGGTCTTAGGTGTGTGTGCCTTGCGTAGGAGAGGAAGGCCACTGTCCAAAAACTGCCTGCGATACTGCAGGAGCAGCCGGACCAGCTGGCCTGTGGGACCCAGGCCGGACCCCGCCCCAGCCCTGCCCTTCACCTGCCCAGCTCTGGCCATGCTGTTTTCTGGGTCATGAAAACTGAGCCCCAGGGGCTGGAGTTTCCCTGCAGTGGGACCTCATCCACATGATTTAGCCTGCCTGTGCCTCAGTTTCCCCATCTATCGAATAGGAGTAATCCTAGTAACTAATAGCACCTGAGGTGTGACCCCCTTAGAACGTTGTTGACACACAGTAAGCACTAAATATCACTCTTTTAAACATTTGTATGAGCTGGATGGACTGTAGTAGCCAGGGAGGGGTGACAGTTCCTTGTGACAGTCCTATGTTCAGCTGCTCTTTTGCCTTGAAAATCCACCTTTGGTGTTGTTTTGTTTTTAGTACTGGGAATTGAACCGAGGCCCTTTGCATTACATCACTAGCCCTTTTTATTTTTTATTTCGAGGCAGGATCTCACTAAGTTGCTCAGGCTGGACTCAGACTTGCAGTCCTCCTGCCTCGGCCTCCCAGACTGCTGGGAAAGCACGTGTGAGCTGCTATGCCCAATGCAGATCCACGTTGCTCATGACAGACTTACGTCAATCAAACTCAAAGAACCTGATGTGTAACCCACAATGCCAGTTATCCATGCTCGGGGGAAGGGTAGCTGCCTGGTGCTGCGTGTGCACAGACAGGTCTTTCACGGATTGACAGGCCAGTGGCAGCCCTCTGTGACTATTGGCACAGTTGAGCTGGAGTCACTGGGACTTCTGTCCACCCTCCAGGGAGTACCTGCTAAGGACCAACTGTCCATGGGGCAGGTTGGGGCCTGAGTGGGGCCAGGCACACCTTGCCTGGCTGGCATAGTCCCTCTTCTGTGTATCCCAGTCCATCTGCTGCGGCCACCACCTTGCCCATGGCCCCATCTCTGTCCACAGGCAGCCAGAGTGAGTGAGGCAGGATCACTGCTCACCGTAGGGGACCGAGCACTGGCTACCGCCTGTCCCTCAGCACAGGTGCATGTGGCCTTATTGAATAAAGGATGCGGTTAGAGACCTGTGGAGAGGGCACGTGGACAGGGGACCTCACAGGAGGTTAGCAGGGCAGACACGGGGCGCCACGGGGAGTCAGATGGAGCTCAAGGTGACAGAGTCTGAGCCCAGGGAGCCAGGTTTGCCAGTGACCCTGGGGCCAGAAGAGGCCCCTGGTGTCTCCCTGCTGGGGTCTCAAGTTAGAGGGACTAAAGTAGCACCAGCCTGTGGCCCTGCCATGCAGCAGCCACAGGGAGCAAATCTGAGCCCTGCCTGGGCACCAAGTCCCCCACCCTCACCACCTGCCCACTGGCCACAGCTTCCTTCACTCCCGGAGTGCACTGAGCTCTCGGCTGCCCCAGGGTGTTTGCATTTGCTGTTTGCCTGCTGCCACATTCTTGCCTGCTCTTGGCAAAGCTTCCCTAGACTCTGCCACCTGCTGGCACCTGGGGATTTCTTGTCTGTTCACAGCACTGACCTCAGTGAGTATTTAAATCATTGCATTTAAATAATAATTAAAAATGTGTCACGTCTGTCTACCTCCCTTGCTCCAGCATAACTCCCGTCTTCCATCTGGTCTACCCACATTCCCCAGCTCCCCTGTCTTGGTGCCTGGCTCATGTTGTAAGTTCCTTGTTGCATCAGTAAATATAAGGCTGGTAGCCAAGTGCGATGGCACACACTAGTAATTTTAGCATTCTGGGAGGCTGAGGCAGGAGGATCACAAGTTTGAGGCCAACCTGGACCACTTAACAATTTATTATAAACCTATCTCAAAATTTAAAAAGTCAGGGGAGAGGTGCTAGGGGTGGAACTTAGTGAGAAAACCCTGGGTTCAATTCCTGGTACTAGAGATGAATGGAAATATAAGGCCTGGTATTGATAACACTATGACCAAGTCCTTCCCATTTTGTTCTTTACCTAGGAGATCAGTGATTTAAAACAACTTGTGTAAAGACTGTAATTTCACTAGTTTTGTGTAATTTAGTTTAAAGCCTTCTGGTTCTGGGCAAGAAGCTAAAACCAGATACTCGCAGTAGTAGTGAGTTCTCTGCCCATAGAGGTGTGAAAATTTCACAGCCACTAGCTTAATGGTCCTTACAGTCCTACAGGTCCCTAACCACCCTGCCTTGCTCCCAGCCCGCTGTCTCTGGCTCCTTTCTCCCTTCTCTGGATTACCTTTGATCTCTTAGTAAGACAAATCAAAATCCACCTGAGAAGTCTAGGTGCACAGGTCTGCTCGCACGTATAATTTTACAGCGTGAGCGTTTATCAGTCCTGAATGTATATTTAGTGACAGGCTTGGCTAATCTTTCATCTAATTACACTCATTAACATTTAAATGTGTAATCATTAATATATCTGTGCGGAGGTCTAAATATTTTATCGAGGTCTTAATTACAGGAGACTTCCAGTCTTGCCATAAAACTCACACCCCTCTGATGAAAGGGATGGCATCAGGTGGCTCTGGGGCCCTAGTTTGAGGACAGCTGTGGTGGTGGCTGTGGTGGCCGCTTCCCCTTGGCTGCACTGTGGAAGCTGCAACTGGTGGCAGAGAAGACAGAGGTCATTCAGTGTGATCTCTTGATTCCCTCTCTCTCTCTCTCTTTCTCTCTCTCTCTCTCTCTCTGTCTCTCTCTCTGTCTCTCTCAGCTGTAGTCCCAGGGTCTCCCTGGAAGAGGAGAAACAAAGGACAGGATTTAAAAGAAGAAAAATTTAAGTGTTAATTATCGCTGCTGAGGCCAGAGAGAGTTGGTAAGAACACACCGGCTTCTCTCGCCACCCTAGGGAGCTGCGAGGGTCTTACAAGAGTTGGATGGGTGAGATCAGTCAGGATGTGAGTCTGAGGACTGAGACAGTGAATCAGAGAATGTGGCTGGGGCTCCTGGCCATATGGCTGCTTAATACTTAAAACCAGAAGCAGCCAAACCCACCAGCCTGGCACAGGGCAGCTGTATCCCCCCGCAGCTGCCCCCTGTAGTAACAATGACCTCACAACCCGGAAGTCTCAGGATCACAAGGCTTGCTGTTTCTGGGTGTCATTTCAGCGTCAGAGGTTGACGGGGTCTGTTGTACCCATTCCATGGAGGTGGTCACTGAGGCTCTGTGAGGTCGTGGGGTTTCCTGAAGGCCCAGGGCCAGTAGGAGGCAGAGCAGGACTGTACTTGTGCCCATGCTGTCTGGCATCCTCCTGGACATCTTCTTCCTCTGCTCAGGCTGCATCTGATCTGAACCATGTTGTCACATCCCATGCAGGACTAAGCTGGACCTGTGGCTCAGCTGGGATTTGAACACAGGATCTGCGCTCATGATCCCTCCTCATCCTCTGCAGCCTCTCTCTTGACCTTGCCCAAGACGAGACTCCCTGTAGCTACAAGGCTACTGCCTGCACCCAGCCTTAAACAGTGCTGCTGGGGCTCCCTCGGGAGCAGGGATGATAGGACCTGCCCCCAAGGCGCCACATCCCAGAGAGGGTGCGTGGTTTCCCAAAGGGCACAGAGCTCCAGTTTGCGCCCTGGTATCCACTGGCCGTTCCCGGCTGCACGCCGCCTCCTCCTCTGGCCAGACTGAGTCGCAGCCAGATCGTGCCTGCGAGTGACCTTCCGCACCAACACAAGCCTTTCAAAACACAGTCCTCGCAGTGTGGGGCAAGGGGGGCTGCGGTTGAAACTGCTTTCCAGAAATCCACGCCTTCCTGGCCCAGCCTAAGGAATGTCATTGTTCCGGGCGTCCCCTGCCACTATTTTTATTTTTAGTGTGATTCGGGGGAAAGAGGACCTTTTCCTGGACTCTCCTTCCTAGACTGGAAAACAAACCCCTCCCCTGTGGCCTGTCTCTCCGACTTCCCTCTTGCTGGGAGCTGCTCCTGGGAGAGGCCAGGATCCCCTGGGCCACCACCCACACGGCTTCCCCAAGGGTCCTACTAGGCCTGAGTGTCAGTGACATGCGCCCTGTGCCTGGTGAACACCAGACAGCCCAAGTGGGCCATGCATCTCCCGTGCACCTGGATGACACCTCGTCTGAGTTCCGATCACCCCTGGCTGCGTCCTTTCTGGCTCACATTTTTCCCACTGGGCACCCTGGTCCCCGTGCACACGCCCAAGGCCGAGGCTTTCCTGACGGCTGGGAACTGAGAACATCTATCCTCTCTCCCACCGGCCCCCAGCGTCCATCACGTGGTCCTACAGCCTCAGCTCGAACCTGCCCTGGGCCTCCCTGCCCACCCTGGGGCAGCTCTGAACATTAGATTATTGTCTCCGAGCAGTGAAGAACAGCCAGGAGGTCCCGGACAGTGACTTACTTCCACTTGCTCTTAATTCTCACAGCAGCAGAATAAGGAAGACACCCACCGTTCTGTCGGTTGACACACAGACGTTGGGGAACTCAGCCAGGGTCACACATTGGGCATGGTGGGGCCAGGCTTTGACCCCAGGCCTCTGAAGTGCTGGCTCCTCCATGGTGAGTGGCCCTGAGCCTCCCATGTTTCACACCCCTCAGACACCCGCTCAGGCAAGTTCAGAATTCTCCTGAAGTCAGGATGTGCACTGGGGCTGGGTTCTAGGTCCTCACCTGCCCACCTCTCTAGGGGCAATGCCATTTTCCACCCTGGAGGTGGTAGCCCTGTATCCTTGGGCTGGAGGGGCACTTGGGAATTGTGAGCTGGAGTCTTCTGCACCCTGCTCACACTCAGGTTGTACCAGTTGAGGCAGAGAAGCATCTTGATCTGACCTGCATTTTAAGAGAACCTCTTGCTGCCGATTTGGGAGACCCGATAGGGACTGCCATGTGGCACAGATATGGGACAGTGGTGACACAGTCCAAGGAAGTGACCACCGTGGTGAGAAGTGGCCAGAAGCTGATGTAGTGCTGAAGGCACAGCTGAACTATCGGGTGTAGTGCAGGAAAGGAGGACCAATGATGCTTCCAGAGTTTGGGGCCAGAGTGATCGGCAAGCCGAGGCCACCATGAAAGGAGTTTTGGGGGAACTGTGAGAAGTGTGCAATTGGAGGGCTGGTCATGACATGCTCTGGGACACTTGTGGCCCAAGGTGCTATCAGGTGGGGAAGTGGGGGGTACTCTCAGATCTGAGTGTGGAGCTCAGAGATGCAGCCCATGCTGGCATCTGGGTAGGGCTGAATTTAAAACCATGGGCTGCACAAGCTGTCAAGGAAATGATGAAAAAAAGGAATCCAAGAACTGCAGCTTCTATCTTAGTGGACATAAAACTGAGTGCATAAACCTGGGAATCCTTAACTTCTGTAGCTTGAGGTTCTTGCAGCCATCTGGCTGGTGTGAAAGGGCTGGTTTTCTACCAGTAGAAAGAAATACCTCTGTCTTGTTGTCAGCATGGTTAGCCTTGTTTCAGTGGCATCATGGTCATTGGCACAGTATTGACCCAAATACAGGGATCACTGAGTAGTTCTCAGACACTGAGTAGTTCCATCCTGTGCCATGGCAGACATTACTAATCAATGCAGATTCCTAGCAAAATAAATCAATTAGTCATGTCTGCCTTGGCCAAAGGATGGAATATAAGAACTTTAAAATATTGGCTTGTTCTGCCCCAGTTGGAAGTTGGAAAGGTCTGGTGCTATCTTTCTAGGCTGCTTATGAAGATAGGATTTCTGGGGAGATCCTGGGTATGAGCCTAGAGGCACTGGGATCTGATGTCAGACTGCCTGTTGCACATTGTGAGTGAACTGTTCCACTCTCCGTGGCACAGTGAGAAGAGGGGCATTAACCTTCACAGGGAGTAGAGCTCAGATCAGCCCCATCCACATCTCCAGCTAGGCCTGCCTTGGGTGAAGCTTTCTCAACTATGACTGCTGTCATCACTACTTGTTCAAGTCCTTGGGGCAGCTGTTCTTTTTCACCTAAGGGCCATAATGTGGAAAGAGCCCTGGGTGAAGTCAGGTGAACCTGAACCTCTTCTGATCTCACCTTACTCATCTTTCAAACAGGAAAAGCCATAGCAAACTGGCACGCAGACTGCCAGTCTGTGGGCCTCCCACGGTACCCCAGGTCTACCCTACTGGCTCCCCATCTTGGGTCTTTCCCCACTCAGACACCAGCCAGCTGCGCAAGGTCCCCTGCATTTGCAGGGGCTGGAGCTCAGGTCTGAAGGTGTGGGAAGGTGGGAGATACAGGGAGAGAAGCAGGCATTTAATGAGCACTTGCTCTGTGCAGCAGAGTTTTGTGCTGATCTGTCCCCCAGAGCCTTGCAAAGTCACAGTGACCACGTGTTGCTTCACAGCAGAGGCTCAGAGTCACCTGCACTGTCACAGCCCCTCGCTCCCAGAGCAGACAGGACTGGCATCCAAGCTCCCTGACTCTGATGCGTATGTCTGAGGTTCTTCTCCCCAGACACTCAAAGTCTTAGCCCTGCTGTTCACTTGGGACAAGACAGCTTGTCCTCTGCAGGGCAGAATTTTAAGACACGCTCAGTCGTTCTGCAGGTGAGGAAATGCAGGCTTGACTAAACTTGGACAGATTCCTAAGTGGGTGCTTCCAACCTCGCCTCTGTTGATGTATCAGGACACCCTGGCCAGTTCACTGCATGACAGCCAGCATCCTCCTTCCCTCTCTGGGCCTCAGTTTCCCCAGGTAAGGTAAGGATCCAGAGCCTCCCATTTTGGTGGGTGTCTATTCAGAAGCTGGGGCCCCACAGGTCAGCATGCCAAGGCCTTCTGGCACCTCCCTGGCACCCCTCACCTCCTGGTCTCTATGGAGACCCTGAGACTGGTCAGGAATGCTAGATGGAAAAGGAAAGGGGCGCCCTTCTGGCTGAGGCTGGGTGGTTCCACAGGGTCGGAGGACCTCTGAACTCGGCCAGCCACCTCCCTGTCCTCCTCTGAGCTTGCGTCTGTCAGGTTCACCAGACCGGGACATTTCACAAGGGCTCCTGACTGCGGATCTTCCTGGGCACCGCCCCCAGTCTCCCGAGCTTAGAGTAGTGGGAAGCCTGACTGTTCTGTGCCACCGTAACTTGGGCTGAGGAAGGTGCTGCAGGCAGAGAGTTAGGGGGTTTCTTAAGAGCTGCTGTCTCAAGCGTCCGCACACATGCATGCACATACATGGACGTACACTCACAGACATGCATATACACATGCACAATCGTGCATATGGAGAAGTACATCCACACAGGTACACACACTTACACACCTCCCTTCCAGCAGCCACAGGGCAGCAATAAGATGCGCACAAGATGTCAGATGTTAGAGAGTCCGCCAGGAGGCCGGGCAGTGGCAGGAGTGGCATCGTGTGGCTGGAGTGTCCATATGTGTGCCTGGGTTGTCTGCTGGTTTTATGAAACCAGGTCCACCATGTTTTGACAGTAGCCTGTGAGGGCTGCAAGGGTCTCAGATAGACACCCTAGGTTTACCTCAGGGACCCCTGTGCCCAGGGGTTACCTCACCACAGCCTCAGCTCCTCCTCCACTGGCAGGTTCCACCCCACTGGGGACAGGTGAGGACAAGTGTGCGGTCACCAGCCACGCTGTGGGGCTGGCTCAGGCAGCAGGTTAGGGGGGTGAAGGCTGGGGCACTCAGCCAGGTTCCTCAGCGCCCTGGGGACTCCCACGTCCCCATCTGTAATGCAGAATGACTTTGTAAAGCAATCGAGAGTTAAACGATGAAAACTCGTAAGGCTCAGCTCAGTGCCTGGCGCTTGCTAAGGGTCACTGCGTGGGAATCATTGTAATTCTTGGAATCTGAGGGTGGGCAGATGATTCCCCCAAGGACCCAGAGCCAAGGTGGCATGTCGGGTTCCTGTGCCCAGTATGCCACCCTCCCTGCCCCACTGTGGGTGTTGGCCACCCCATGGACATGTTTGTGGTTATCCATGGATGTCCTGCATACTGTCATTGCAGGCAGCAGTGGCAAAGGGAAGTCTCCTGGGGCCTTGGAAGCTAAGGGGAGCCCCAGAACTCAGCACCTTCAGTGTGCTGGAGGCTGAGGTGAAACTGGCGCTCAAGGAGGGAAAGACAAGAATGGGTTTGCAGGCCCCTCGACCCCAGGTGTGGCCCTCGCTGCATCCCCCACCTTGTCGGGTAAGGAGAAAAGCCCTTGTGTTCAAACTCCCTCCCCACGAGCGCTGGCCCCAGGAGGTCCGAAGCTGAGGGTCCACCTATCTCGCTCTCAGCCTCTTGGCTGTGGCCTGGTGTCGCAGGCGAGGGCGTTCCCAAGAGCCGGGCTGGTCTCATTCCCTCACTTTACGGGGCCTAGCAGGCATGGCATTGCCCACCAGTGACACAGTTCCAGTGGCCAGGCTGCTGGACTGGGACCCTCCGGGGTGAAGCCAGGTGGCCGGGAGGTGAAGGGAGCTTGAGGGAGCTTTAGCTATGGACCTGTATGGGGAGGGCCGGCCGCTCCCCTGGGGAAAGCATGTGGAGGCCATCAGAACGGGGTTTGAAGGACGGACAGAAGCATAGCATGGCAGAGGGCGGAAGGCCGGGCCTGCTGCGGTTCTCACAGCTGCAGGTGGATTTGAAATGATTTCTTGGGGCTCGATGGTGGGAAAGTGCTGCCCACTTGCTTAGAGCTACGAGTCCAGGTCCCACGCCTGAATAGACAGCACAGCACCCGGATGTTGGATGTCTGTGGCCTCGACGGGTGGCTCCTCAGGCAGCTTCCTCAGGCGCCCTCCTATGGCACAGACAGCCGGGATCCATATTACCACGCACTTCCGTGGCTGTGTGTGCTTGGAAAAGCCATGTGCAGACTGGACGTGGGCTTCTCTGTATGTGGCAGTTTCAGGGGTGCTTCATTGTTGTTTTAGATTGATCTTCACTTGACATTTGTGCCAAAGATTCAGGCCTCATGTTTTTTGGGTCCTCTGCCTGGCAGGGTCCAGCCTGAGGCGGGCAGAGCAAGGCGGGCATGCTGGTACGGCCTACCCCACGGTGCCACACACCACGGGAAGGAAGCTCCACAAGCGAGTTTGGTTTTCCTGTTGCACATAATTCTGACGTGGGTGGAAAGCATCAAAGAGATGTGGGCCCCTCTATCTGTCTTTCTGCTCCCCGATCTTGGCCTGAATCTTCCATCCTAGGCCACCCAAGAGGGCTGAGAAAGATGGGTGCATTTTCCACTGGACATCTGTATACACCCTAGGGACCAGAGCCTTGTCCCTCTAGCTGCACTAGAGTTTAGAAAATTAAGCATTTTGGCATGACACCCCCCTGCCCCCCCCACACACACACACAAAACGGGGGTTCTCTTTGTAAGGAGAACGGAAGCACAGGCGCTACTGTTGATCATGTGGGTACGGGTCTGACCCCTCTCAGATGGTCACCCACCCGGAAGGCAGCAGGCATCCCTGTTCTCAGCAGCAGGCGTGGGGTCTGCACACAGTAGGTGCTTTGCTGAACAGTGGGGAGCTCTAGCTCTGATCCTAGGGGGAAGCGACTCATCTGAAGGCACAGGTCCAGCCCTTGCTCTCCAGGACCCCTGTAGTCAGGTGGAGGAGGCACAGCCCCTACCCCACCACATGTGTGCTAGAAAGATGGTGGAGGCTGGAGCAGCACCGAGGTCCTTGGAAGCCAACAAGAGGTGTGACCATCACCAGTGGTGGACAGCAAAGTCTGGGGTCTGGGTCTCACCCAGATGGGGCGATGACAGAGGCAAGTCAGAGCCTGGGGGGTTAATTTCCAGCCAAAGTGTAGAGGCTGGACTCCTGCCAGCTGAAGGGCAGGCGGGAGCCCACAAAAGTATCCATTTACCTGGTTCTATGGCAGTGGCTGTCTCCTGGCTGGGAGGGACTGTCCAAGGTTCTGGGGACCTTGTTCCTAAGTTCCCTACTATTCTTGTGCCCACCAGTGTGAAACCAGCTGAGACCGAGAGCCAGGTCCTGGTTGGACCCAGCCCTGCCTTTGTCTGTTGTGTGGCTTTGACTCCCCATCTGGTAGATAACAAGGACACCACATACCTACAGAGTACCTGACATAAACAAAGGAAGATGTATTTTGGCTTATGGTTTCCAAGGTTCTAGTCCATGGTTAGCTAGTTCCATTCCTATGGGCCTGAGGACCATGAAACATCATGGTGGAAAGGTGTGGGTGAGCAAAGCCGCTCGCTCTATGGCAATTGGGAAGCAGAGAGGGTGAGAACCAAAGAGGGAGGGGCTAGAACGAGTCCCCAAGGTCACGCTGCATGACCCACTCCCTTCAAGTAAACCCCCTAAGTCCCTATTGCCTCCCTGTGAAGTCATCAGACTAGGATCACGTCAGTGGATTAATCCACTGAATTTACAGCTCTCGGGATCCCGTGACCTTCCAAAAGCCCCACCTCTGAACACATGAGCTTTTCAGAAACATTTTAGGTCTAAGCCATAATACCAGTTAGCTCTTTGGATGTCGGGGTTTCTAAAAGCGAAGTTCTCCTGTGATGTGGCCACACCATGTCCGGGTGGGGTAGAGAACTAGCCTGGCTGTGTCCCTCCCTGACCCAGCCCAGGGAGCCGGCCCTGCCCGGCAGGACTGGAGCAGAGGCCTCTCCCTGCAGGCTCTGTGCCCCCGCCCGTTAAGGTTCCGGGCCAGCAGGCGTGGAATTCCTGCCCTGGTGACCTAAACCACTGCTGGCCTAGTTGTGAGGAAGACGGATTGGGTGGGGGACCTCAAAGCTGGAATTTGAAGGACTGCCCAAGACCTGCGGTCCCCAGCATGGTTCTCGCTGTGGCTTCCTGTACATGGTGACACAGGGCCGTGGCCAAGCCAGCCCCGCCGGTTCCACCCAGCTGGTGTTGGGTCAGTCGTTGGGTGGTGCAGGGTCCCCAGCTCCTTCACGTACATCTGGTGAGTCGGCAGGGTTGGATGCCCCTGTCTGCCCCGTGTCACTGCCCTCTGCTAGCTATGAGTCCAGGAACCCCTCAGAAGTGAGGAGTCACATACACTCACGTGAGGGCTTTGGGGTCAGATGTGGCTGTGGTGCTTTAAGCAAGTGACTGGACCACTCTGGGCTGTCTCAGGCTGGAAGATTCCAGAGCACTGGAGTCGCTTTGTCCTGTCCACCCTCCAGAATTAGCCCTCAAAACCCTCCTCCGTGTTCTCTCCAGGGAGGGGTGGGATTCCAGGGGCTCTGGAGAGCCCCAGGGTGCCCACCCTGCAGTCAGAGCCTGTCCTGAGCCCACTCCGCCCGCCGAGGGTGTCACACTGCCTTGGGGGCCGTAACTGGAGCATGTGATGATGTTCTGGGTGGCTTTGTTTGAAAGGCTTGATTGAGATGAATTTACATAGCAAACAGTTCGCCCACTTCAAACCCACGAGCCAGGGATTCAGTACATTCGTGGTTGTGCATCCGTCACGACAGCCAACCTCAGAATGGTCCCGTCACCTTAAAGGGAGTCCCATGACCCTGAGCTGTCACCGTATTTTCCTAGCCAGCTGCAGTCCAGCCTAGGCAGAGGCAAGGGCTGAGCTCCTCTCTGTCTCTAAATTTCCCTCTTGGGGACATGTTCTGCAAATGGAATCATGGGACACATGGTCCTTGGCCGGCTTCTCCATTAACATCGCTCCCTCAAGGCTGGTCCTGTAGGTCAGTACTGTGCTTCCTTTCATTGTGAAACCCGGTTGCGCTGTATACATTACTGGACACCTTTTGGGTTATTATCAACGCAGGTAGAAATCAGTGTTTACAAGCTTATGCGTTTCCTCTCCTGGGGTATATGCCTAAGGGTAGAATCGCTGGCTCTGATAAGTTTCCCTTTGATCTTTCACACCCCGCCCCGCCTCCAGACTGTTTGCAAAGCTCCTATGTGGTCCTTCCTTCCACCCTGGTAGACACTTGTTACTGGCTTCTTTATTTTACCCATTCTCCTGGATGTCAGGTGGTGTCTTGTGATGGTTTTGAGTTGTGTCAAAAGGATGTCAAGTGCCTTTTCATGGACTTCCTGGTCACTTCTTGGAGGACTATTTAGATTCTTCAACCTTTTTTTAAATGAGTTGCCTTTATCTTTTGTGTCTTTGTTTTTTTGTTTTTGTTAATACTGGGGGTTGAACGTGGGGTCACCCCCATGACCTACATCCCCAGCCCTTTCTATCTTTTCTATTTATTTATTCATTTTATCTTGAGACAGAGTTTCGCTAAGTCATTAAATTGCCTGGCCTAGACTTAAAAACTTGCCATCTTCCTGTCTCAGCCTCCCTGAATGCTGGGATTACAGGTATGTGTCACCCGTGCCTGCCTTCTTCATCTTGGTTTTCTTTCTATAAATAGGTTATATTTTTAAGTTGTAAGAGTTATCTATATATCCTCAAGATAAGGAATTGCAGGTGTTTTTCCCCACCCTGTAGGTTGTCCTCACATTTTCTGATGGTGTCTTTTAAAACAAAAGTATTTAATCTTGATGAAGTCCAATTTATTTATTTTTTATTCTTTTGTGGCCCATATCTGGGTGTCTTACCTTGCATGTTTTTAATCGATCTCTTCTCGCCAGGGAGGAAATGGGGTGAATGGGGGGCTGTTTGGCTGGGCTGTCATTCTGTGGGCCAGAGTCTGGAGGTTTCATTTTGGCTGAGAATCGAGTCCTCTTCCTCTTCTGGGGCTGTGGGGTCAGGAACTTACCAGGTGTCCACTCCTGACCCCAGGGAATGCCCAGCCACTTTGGAGCTGGGAGAGACATTTAAGTAGGACCTGCTTTCTGCATGGATGATAAATCTGAGAGGTGAGAAATGAGATATAGACACGGTGGGTCTGAGTTTGAATCCTGGAAGTCCAGGAGAGACGCTTGACATTTCACCATCAGTTAAAAGGCACCAGGGCCGGATGCTGGGGTCTTGGGAACTAATACGCTCTTCTGTCCACAGCCATGAAGGCTGACCGGAAGCGCTTGAAGGGCGAGAAGACGGACCTGGTGAGCCAGATGCAGCAGCTGTACGCCACGCTGGAGAGCCGTGAGGAGCAGCTGCGGGACTTCATCCGCAACTACGAGCAGCACCGCAAGGTCAGCGCCCGGCTTGGGCACCCAGAGGACACGGTGCAGCCCTGGGGGATCCGGGCCAGGACAGTGTGGATGCGGGAGTTGGGAGTCCCTATTCCCGTGTCTGTGCCCTCAGGCCTTCCATTTACCCTCTCTGAGCCTCAGTTTCCCTTCTGTAAAAGGGTGATAGTGGCGTACCGCTGCCATGAGGATTCTGAGACTGTGCACACCAAGCCCAAGGCATGGTGCCAGCCGTGTAACAAGCGCTCAGCGATGTGAGCTGTTCGGCTCATTAAGCCCCAATAATAAGCGTGAGGCCGGGCGCGGTGTCACACACCTGTAATCCCAGCACTCACAAGGCTGAGGCAGGAGGATTGCTGCAAGTTCAGGGTCAGCCTGGGCTACAAATGAGTTCAAGGCTAGCCTGAACTGCATAGCAAGACCCTGTCTCAAGAAAAGACAAATGCGAGGAGAGCAGAGCTGTGACCTTGTGGGGTCCCCCAGGGGTCCCTGAGCCTGCAGTCTCCTACCGGGTCGTAACCCCATGTCTGTCTCCTGCCTGCAGGAGAGCGAGGATGCGGTCAAGGCCCTGGCCAAGGAGAAGGACCTGCTGGAGCGGGAGAAGTGGGAGCTGCGACGCCAGGCCAAGGAGGCCACAGACCACGCAGCGGCCCTGCGCTCCCAGCTGGACCTCAAGGACAACCGCATGAAGGAGCTGGAGGCCGAGCTGGCCATGGTGAGAGCCACCCACTGGACGACGAGGCCCCAGGCTGCCCCTGACGGCTCTGGAGAGCAGGGCTGGTGTGGGGGAGGGGCCGGCAGGCAGGTTTCCACAAGGCCCATGGCCACCAGAGCCCGTCCCTCCCCTGTGCCTGGAAGCCCAGGGACAGCAGGAGGCCTTGGCTCGTCCACATGCCCCAGGCAACGGCTCAGGAGAGCAAAGACAAACAGGTTTGGGGGGATTTAGGGAAATATTTTGAAGGACACACACCAAAATTGGAACATTAGTTATCTCGGATCAGTAGGATTACACATGACTACTGTTTTTTCTTTTTCATTCTATTTTCAAATGTATCCGCAGGAAAGTGCCTGACACGGGCCACTCAGGAAGAAAAATGCAGGTTTTTAATTGCAAAATACCCCCCCCCCCAGTATTCTCTAACACTGTCCTGAGAAGGTGCCTAGGCTACCTGTGTGGGGGACAGAGCACCCCAGGCCAGAACCCAAAGCCCAGAATTTGGTTCTGCCCTCCCCTGGGTGACCTGAGCCGCACCCGGCACGCCTCTGAGTTTCCGTGTCCTTCCCGTGACTGGTCCCGGGGCTGGGGTCTTGTTCACGCACTCCTCTTCGCAGGGTGGCTGGGTCAGTACAGAGTGCTCATACCAGGAGGGTCTTTGAAACCCACCAGGGCTCCTGTGACAGTGGCCAGTGGAGGTTATACAGGGAGGCCCTGAGGAGGGTCTCGCATGGCTCCAGATGGGCCATGTCCTGCAGGGTTCCCATCTCTCTGGGTCTCCTGGTGCCGTCCGTCTGCACAAGGACGCCAAGCAGAGGGCTCTCCTGAGATTCCAGCCAAGTATTGCGAGGGACCCTTGGCACTGGGCCTGTGTGTGGTAAACAAAGACAGGATGGATTCCTAAGGTCACTTGCTTCAGGGCAGGGCTGACTCCTGGGTCTCTCCTGGGTCTCCTTGCCCAATGCTGACCCCTCGTGGCGAGGGGCCATTGGGGCGGGAAGAAGCCACAGCCTGGGGCCCCTCCGGGGTGGGCTTCCCACCATGGTGTGGGTGCTGCTGCCGCCAGCCCCGCAGGTCTCAGACCAGCTCTCTCAGTGCCCAGCACAGACAGACAGACACGGTGTCTCCTTGCATGGAGTGCTGGCCCCGCATCCTGAGGACTCCCTGGATTGGGAGCCAACTCACATCAGCCCCTGCTCTGACCACAGGGACCCTCAGGGGCCTGCCTCCTCCTTCCGGTAGACACCCAACCCTCAGCTGGTGGAGGCGCTGCAGCATAGCTGGTGGATTTTTTGGAACATCAGCACAGGTGATATCTGCCCAGGGACAGGAACAGGGACTCTACAGAGCCATGGAAGCTCCTGGCTTGGTGGGGAGTCTGTCTAAATGCAGGCCCCCTCTGTCGCCCACCGCCTGTAGTTCATGAGTGATCAGCAGGCCCAGCTGCCCTGTCCACCCTGCTGACCCAGGGGCAAGTCCAGGGTTTCAAGCAGCAGAGAGCTGCTCAGACTAGCTGTGGTAGGATGAGTCAGAGTCCGGGTGCCCTGGGGAGGAGGAGGCCAGGCTTAGAGACAGCGGCGGAGTCAGGCCTGCCTGGGCTCCGGGCAGAACGGTCAGCACTGCGCCCCCTGCTGGGGAGAAGGAGTCTCGGCGCTTTGTTTTCTTTCACGCGCCTCCTCCCCAGCCCAGGTGAGAGAGCCCAGGGGCCTCAGTTTCTCACGCTGGAAGTGCACGCTGCACCTGCTCCCTAGAGGGCCTGAGGCCTAGGGAAGAGGGTCCCAACCACCTCCCCGAGGGAAAAGTTGGCCCTCCTCGTCTGTGGGTTTTGCTTTGTTTTTTGTGATACTGGAGATTGAAACCAGAAGCTTCACACAGAACTACATTCCCGTCCCCTTAATTTTTTATTTTGAGACAGGGTTTCCCAAAGTTGCAAGTGGGGCTCTTGTGATCTGCCTGCCTCAGCCTCCCAGATTCCTGGGGTTACAGGAATGCACCAGCATGCCTGGCTCTCAGTGAGTTTCTTGCACACAGGAAGACTGTAGTCAGTCTCCCAGCAGCCACATGCCGTTATCTCCATCAGACAGACAGGAACACGGAGGCCATGAAGAGGGGAGGAGCCTCTTAGAATCACACAGCTAGGAAGTGGCTGGGCTGGGACCAGACTCAAGCAGTCTGATTCCAGAGTCCTAGCTCTGAGGCACCCTGCTGCCACACCCTGCCAGGGAGGACACTGGGGCTGAGCAGTGGACAAACTCGCTCAAGCTCACACAGCAAGTAGTGGAAGTGGCTTCTGAACCCATTTCTGCCTGGGCTTTTGTCACATGGGCATATTTGTATCACTTTACCAATTTGCAGGTTCTGGGGGCTCAGAAAAAGATGGCAGCTCAGAGAGGAAAGAGGGGGGTCAGAGCTCAAGAGGGGTTCCCAGCATTGACCTGCATTCATGGGGGAGATCAGTAGAAATGCTGTGTAGATTGCCATGGGGAGGTGACCCAGCTCAGCCAGGGGGGCACACGTGTGTCAAGTTAGACTTTGCAGGCCCTGCCTGCAGTTGAACTACTCTTTATAAGCACTGTCTTCAGGGTCTCAAGGATTTTGTGGCACTTGTAATCTCAGCACTTGGGGAGGCTGAGGTGGCAAAATCGTGTTTGAGCCCAGCCTGGACAACACACCAAGACCCTGTCTCTAAATAAAGGGGCCAGCAGCGTGGCCCAGTGTGAAGGGCCTGATTTCAAGCCCTAGTACTGGAAAATATAATTCTGCATGGGCAGAGTGAGGGGGTTCCTGCGCCTCAGAGCTCAGTGGTACCACTACCCAGTCCTGAGCCCATGACAGAAGGCGCCACACCCAGGCCCGACAGAGGTGAGCCCTGCTGGGTGGGGACAGGGGAACATCATACCCAGACCTCTTCGTCTTGCCATCCTGGGCTACCGCAAAGGGCCAGATGGGTGTTCCTGCGCTGTCTGTACATGTGGCTGGGAATATCTGCGAGAGGGCAGAGCCAGGGGTTACCTGCTGTGGGAGGGGTCTCCTGTCTCCCGCCCATGAGCCTAGGGAGCTGGTCAGGAAGAAGAAATGCACAGAGATGAGAATCTGTATTCTCATACATGCACCTTTTCTTCCCAAAAGAATTGGATCTCACTTCCCATAAAACCCCACATACCCTGGGGGGAGATGACGGCTAAGGAACCCAAAAGAAGGGGCATTGTGTGTGTTCTTGGATCACTTTCCCTCCATTTGCTGGTCTCCACTTTGCTCCTGGTGGGAGCTAGGGGAGCCTGGACGTGAGCTCTCGGGGCCACAGTATAGCATCTCACCTCCCTGAGGCGCAGCCCAGAGCTGTGCCGCCCTGTGCAGAGGTGGCTTCTTGGCTCTCTTGCCGTGGTGGCGAGTGAGGCTGAGCAGCAGCCTGGCAGGTCTCCTTGATCATGGCTTCCTTCTGTCTCCCGGCTCTCTCCCCAGGCCAAGCAGTCCCTAGCCACGCTGACCAAGGATGTCCCCAAGCGGCATTCACTCGCCATGCCAGGCGAGACGGTGCTCAACGGTAACCAGGAGTGGGTGGTGCAGGCGGACCTCCCGCTGACTGCAGCCATCCGGCAGAGTCAGCAGACGCTCTACCACTCCCACCCTCCCCACCCGGCAGACCGGCAAGGTGAGTCCCGCTCAGCCTGCCCTGCCATGGCTTTGAGCACTTCTTAGGAGGCTGTCCGACCTGGTGGGAGAGGCAGGTTCACACTAAGCAGCCTAGGATAGTGTAGGACAGAGACCATAGGTTCTTGTAACTGAAAAGGCTAAAGTATGCACTTGAAGAATAGCTGGCTCCAGAAGCTCAAACAATAGCTGAGTCTGCTCTCTGACCACTTCTCTGCATCTCTCAGTTCTGCCCATCGCCATTAAACCTCATCTTTGGGTTATCTCTTGCTACAGAAGCAAAACAGGGCCCAAAAGTTCAACTCATAAGATAAAGCTCACAGATTTTGAGAAGCAGAAATTATCTCTTTCTTTTATATCCATATCAAATTCAACAATGTCTGATTGGCCAGTTTGGGTCACGTGTCCAATGCTGGCCTAACCACTGTATCTAGAGAGGAGCTGGTACCCTGATTGGACAGCCTATGTCAGTCACATGCCCACCCTGGACCAATCACTGTGTCTAGATAGTAGTACATAATCTGATTGGCCACCCTGGTCACATGCCCAACCTGGACCAATGACTTATGTCTGCAGTGAAGTGGGTATTCTGATTGGCCAACTGCAGGGGAAGTGCCAAAGTCCTTGATTGACAACTCCAGCCAATCACAGGATATGCAGGAAAATGGAATGTAAATGTCACAGGTATATTTGCTCCAGACCCTTGGCAGGGGCTCCCTGACCAGTGACCCTGGCCCTCCCTGGTCCTCAGCTTCTTTACGCATAAAAGGGGCACTGGGTTCTTGGCGCACTGTGTGGATTGTACGTGTTTGCTGAGACTTCCCTCCATTCACCTCATGGGGTTGTCACAGCGATGAAATGCCCAGTTTCTGGAATGGGGCCTGGGTAAATATTAGCTGCTGCTCTCATTGGTATCACTGTCATCACTGTCCTCTGATAGGTGACACACAGGGCTTTAGAACTTCACAGTAAACAAACTCAGAGTGCTTCTTTGCTGAATGGAGTCTGTCTGTCCAGGGAAGCTGACACCCACCGTGGTTGGGACTAGGGGCTCCTCCTTTTTTGGTGCTGAAGTGCAAAGCTAGAAGAGCTCAGAACAAAACTGCATATGTCCAGCTCCCTCTTCGGGTAGGGAAATGAGCCCCTGGGAGGGCTGCCCATTCACCTCCTCAAAGCCCAGGTGCACAGCCGGCTCACCTGCTTCTGAACCAGCCTGGGGCAGCAGGTGGCGGAGATGCTATTTGGAGAGAGCCAGGGCTCGGGGCAGCTTCAGAGTCACGTGGTGGCAGCTGACACCTGGCCATGGGCACCTGCAGTGGCAGGGTCCCTCTTCCATGGAGCACATGGTAGACTGGGAAGGGCTTACAGACTGACAGATCCACCCTCTGAATCCTGCCTCCTCTGCAGCCTTTGGCTCAGCTACAGTCCTTTCTGCTTTTTATCAGACACCTCCTCCTCTAGGAAGCCTTCTTGGCTTTCTCCTCAGCCCTGTTTCCTGAGTGACACAGGGCAGTTACCTGCCTTGAAGCACGCAGTGCCAACACGTCTTCCTGCAGATATACTTACCCTCCGCTTCTTCCATCTGCCTGGTGCCTTGCCTTGTGTCACACACAGCCACCCCGTGCCATGGAGGCCACCGTCATCCCCGTTTCCCAGATAAGAGAATCGGCTCAGAGATGGTAGATAGCATGCCCACAGCCCCCACAGCTCCCTCAGTGCAGTGCCAGGAGACAGGAGAGCAGTCTGCGGGCACCCTGGAGGGCTTTCGAGGTGGGCCCCTCATCCTCCCACTGTTTATCGAGCGCCTGCGTATGCTGGGCCGCGTATGGTCTGGGGCTGGACACAGATAAGACACACGCGCCTCCTTCGCAGAGCTGACAGCATCAGCGAGCAGACGGACGGCACCTGTGTTCGTGGAGCAGCAGGAATCAGGGCGACAGTGCAGCTGGCGGGCGGAGGAACAGCACAGGCAGTGGGAGGGAGGTGGCGCGTGTCAGCCTGGTCAGAGGGCCGGTGTGGCTCAAGCGCGGTGACAGTGTTGGGAGTTCCTGATGGGGCCCAAGGGCTGTGTGCCAGGCTTGGGGCCAGGAGTGGGACTGTGTGTTCCCCCCAGAGTGGCAAGACACGTGTCGCATCCACTGTGGAGGGAGCCGGGGGAGAGGCTGCCACGTCTCTCAGGCAAGGGATGGTGGTTGCTGCAGGGTAGGGGACATGTGGCTCGGCCTGGGGCTGTGTGTCAGAGGCACTTTGCTGGGGGAAAGAGAACTCAGTGGTCCCCACCGCTGATGTAGAGCAAAGGTGAAGGTCACATGAGGTCTAGGACTATCTAGGTGGAACTCCCATGGGTGGGGCTTCAAGAGGCAGGGGTCTTCTTAGCTGTTGTCCTATGGTGACAGGCAAGACTCAGTGTTCGCAGCTGTAGAATGGGGGCATTGGGTGCACGGTGAGGACATCCTGTCCACCCCCACTCACCAGCTGTCCCTGCCTTCTAGCGGTCAGGGTGAGCCCCTGCCACTCCCGGCAGCCCTCCGTCATCTCCGACGCATCTGTGGCTGAAGGCGACCGGTCATCCACACCGAGCGACATCAACTCCCCGCGACACCGGACGCACTCCCTCTGCAACGTAAGGCCAGCAGCAGCGGGGCCGGGCGCCCGGGCCCCGCCCGGGGACCACAGGACAGGGGGCGGGTGAAGCCGCTCCGGCTCTTTCCTCTTGTCCACCCAGGGAGCGCTCTGGCGAAGGAAGGCATTTCCTCTTCTGCTCTTTCCTTTTGCAAGAAGCGCTGGATGTGGGGAGAGAGAGAAAGGAGGCCCGTTTGCCCCGAGAAGGCCGGCCTGGGTCGGCCGCAGGGTCTGTGCAGCCCGCAACTCTGCCCGGTGGGCCCCGTCTGGGGGGGCCCCGTCTAGGACCATGGGTCCCCACCCCCCTGCAGCTGTTAGAGGTCACCTCTGGGACCCAGAACCTTCCAGATCCCTGTCTCCCTCAACACTGGCTCTCGTCGTTCATCTAGAGATGGAGCCCGATTGGTTTGGTTAGGGTTTTTGTTTCCAGGGAGTTGAGAAGGGAAGCATCCTATGACTTGGTTCTAAATTTGTCTACTTGCTTATTTAATCAGACACTTTCAATTATATCGTGGGGACCAGCTGCTAGTGGACTCAAGCCTCCAGCCACCCAACATGTGATAGCCAGGGAGTGAGGCCAATGGGCTCTATGTTAGTTCATTTCCATTGCTATCACAGAATACCCAAGGCTGGGGAATTTATAAAGGAAAAAGGTTTGTTTAGCACACAGCTTTGAAGCATGGGGCCAGTTCTAGTGACAGCCCCCAAGGCACATCACACTGTGGCCACAGCAGGAGCACATGCGAGAGGGAGACAGGAGGCCAGAGAGCAGACAGGGCCGGTCTCACCCCTTTATAACAACTCAAGAGCCTGAAGTCGCCAGGGTCCCCTGGGAACGATCTTAATCCCTTCCGAGGATAGGGGCACCTGAGAGTGGTCAGCAGTTATGTCCAACTCTAGCGTGACACAGCGGGTTGGGAGCAAGAGCCACTAAGAATTTTTGTTCCGTCACATGGTTGGTGACAGAGGGCGCCCCTCCGTGTTCTGCAGACAGACATTGAAAAGTCAGGTCTTCCAATGCCCAGGAAGACTTTTTCAAAAACTCAGTTAACGTCGCTTTACTAACCAGTAAAACGTATAGGAAAGAAATCGAGGCACACGCATTGAGAACAAAGACAAACCCGTTCCTCACAGATGACGTGACGATCTGCAGGCGATGTCTCGGAGACTGTCAGAGCCCGTCGCCAGCCAGTGCGTCGGGTGCAGGTTGAAGATGAGTAATAACTTCCCTGCAGCAGAGCCGTCAAGATGGAGACTTTCTTTCCATCTACAATAAGAATGAAATGCTCTTATAAAAATAGCTCAGACTAAAAAGGGAATGATGCCTCAGCCTGGGAGAGCGGGCGGCAGGGACCACAGGCCCAGGGGCCTCCTACAAGGTTCCAGGTCAGGGCTGGGCATCCCTCCTCCAGTTGTGAGGGAGCAGAGGGGACCTCAGTGACAAAGGCTATCCTAATGGACAGATCCCAGGCAAGGAAGCCAGGCCACTCCCGGGGCCCTGGTGTCTACTCTGTGGCTCAGATAGCCCTGTGTGCAGTCACTTCGGAGCTGGCAGTGCCCCGTCCTTCCTGTGGGCCACACTCTGCCTTTCGGTGGCCTCGGACAGCAGGACTGCTGCTGGTGGGTGCATCCACAGAGGACTCTCGGGCTTCCTGAGGTTTAGCTGACATAGGCCAGCCTCTGGCCAGCCTGCTGCTAGCACAGTGCTGTCCAAGCACACCATTTGCGGGCACTCTGACAGCTGGCTAGTAGTCTGTGGTCCCTGGCTCATTCTTTTACCCAAACATTAGGTACCTGCAGAATCAGTTCCGTTAGCCAAACTTTTTTTTTTTAATTGAGCTAGGGTCTTACTATTTGCCATGTATGTAGTTCAGGCTGGTATTGAATTTGCTATGCAGCCCAAGCTAGTTTAAAACTTGCAGTGATCCCCCTGCTTCAGCCTTCTGAGTGCTGGGCTCCCAAGCATGCCCAGTTAAACCATCATTCCTTACATTCTCTCCCCGACCCCCAAACCCTTGTCTCTCCATCTCAACGGCAGTGCACACAAGCAGGCTAGGAAGAGTCCCGCAAAGCTGCAGGTTAGCTGCTGTTCTCAGGCGTATGACCTGACAGCAGCGAGAACCTCACCTGCCCCACTCCCCCACCTCCCTGTCCCCTGGCCACTGATTTGGATCAGAGTTTGGGACTCGGCCCAGAGAGGTTGGAAGACATAGACATTGGTCACAGGGACACAGTACTTCCCTGCGGGCAGTCTTTCTGCAATTCCAGAAACGACCTCCAGGGGGCTTCCTCGTAACAGATCCAGTGTCTCTTTGCCCCAGGCAGGGCCGGCTGATTGCAGGTGAAGGCTTTCACACATCCACAGACCAGCTGACTTCTCCTGGGGCAGGAATGGCAGTGCATCCAGTTGTAAATGTCCCGGCTGTCTGAGGCTCCCTAGGGGAGAGGGAGGGAGCTCCCTGGCAGCCCCAAGCTGAGGACTAAGTGTATGGAGCCGCTGCTGGCCTGGGAGGAGTCGATCCTAACTGAGCTGCAGCTCTGCTTGTGAGGCTGGGCAGGCAGCTCCTCCAGCCCCTCCACAGAATAAGAGATTCACTGCACTGCTTGTGGAGGAAGCTGGCAGCTCCATCGTCTCCCAAGTGCATTTCTGTCCTCAACTCATTCCGCTTGATATATACGAGAAGCAGCAGGTATAACCGACTGCAGTTTAAATGCAGTAGACCAATTGGAATGAGAACCTGGAAGCCTGTTCATGTCACTGATTTGTTGATCAGTTGTGGGGGTTGAAAGGGCAGAGCAGTTGGGGAGTACCCCAGAGCCTCTGGCCAGGACCCCTGGTCCAGGCCATACCTCAGTGAACCCGAGCCCCAGGAGCCAGACATCTGGGAGTGTCAGCCTTTGGAGTCAGGGTGGGGGGGGTCCCCATGACAGAGGCGGGATGGCCCAGGGGGGTGGCGTCCTTCCTTCTGTGTCACATGCTCTGCTGTTTCATCTTGCTCTTCTCTTTGGCCACAGGGCGACAGTCCCGGCCCGGTTCAGAAGAACCTGCACAACCCTATTGTACAGGTAGGTGTGTGTTCCCTGGCAACCTGACTGTGCCTCATCCCTTGTTCCCCTGGGCCCTGGTCCCCCCGTGCTACCACTCTCGGGCTCCCCAGGTAGGCAGTAATTGAGCCACTTCCCAGGTCACTTGTGGACTGGCTCCTGGGGCCACCTCTTCTGTGACCTCTGCCAGACATGTGGATACTCCATGCAGCACACGTCCCGTGTCCTGCTTCCTCGGCCTGCACCTTGCGCAGCAGGCAGGGTTTAAAAATCCTCGTTATTCTTTAAAGGCCGATAACCTGGACGATGGGCTCTGCTAGAGACTTTTCCCATTTGCAATATTCCATTATCAGCAAGCACAGGGCCGCAGGAGGGACAAATGACATGAGGGTCAGAGGGGGTTGTGGAGGGCATCTCTGGCCCAGCTGTGCCCGTCTACACCGGGGTCCTCTGAGGGAGATGTAGTTTCCTGGGCCTTTGCCCCAGAGACAGTGTCCCAGCCCCTGTGGGGTGTCCTGGGAACCGTACTTTTCCATCTCGTGTGAACCCCAACCCTCTGTAGATAGCACCACCATGTGCACTTGGCAGTGTGCAAAATTTGAACGCACAGCGCACCCCGATCCTGCAGCTCCCCCTGCAGGGCGGGCAGAGCAGAGCAGGCCTCGTCGGCATCCTCACTGTCCTTGCTGTCCTTACCTCAGTTGGGCGTCCTGGGCTCGGAGAAGCTCCACAGGGGTGAATCCAGGACCAGCCCCTGCCCACTCCCTCCATGGCCCATCCTACTCCCATCCAGGGCTGTGCCCTGCTCCTGCCGACAGACAGACAGACGGACAGACGCTCCTCCTGCTGTTTCCTGCAGACAGTCACAGGGCAGGCTCCTAAGGCCTTGGGCAAATTGAATTTAAGTATTAATAATGGTACAAGTGACACTAGCAAGTCTGGACTGTTCCAGATGGCTGTTATGTGTCAGGCAGCTCTGAGCACCTTTTTATTTTTTTTCAATACTGGAGATCAAACCCAGGGTCTTCACACTCAGCCACATCCTCAGCCCTGTTTATTGTTTTTTATTCTGAGACAGGGGCTCAGCGAGTTGTTAAATTGCCCAGCTTTCATCCTCCTGCCTCAGCCACCCAGAGTGCTGAGATGGCAGGCATACAGCCGTCTTCTGACTCTCTTTGTCCTCTAGAGTGACACCCTCGATATGACCTGGTGTGGGTCCCACTGACCTTGAGAGGTTTGCTTAGAGGGTGAGAGGCAGACCCTGCGATTCTGGCCCCAAGCACCTCTTACCTGTTCTTCCCCGACTCCCAGGTGACCTTGACCCTGACCCCCGGCCCCCTGATTTTAGCACCCAGCTTAATTCTTCTCTGTTCTTCTCCCCGCCCTCCCCGT
>RJWM01015007.1:0-48970 GCA_004363535.1 Dasyprocta punctata
GGCATCATCTATCACCCCTGCATGTCCCGTAGCATTGGATGGCTAAGTGTTCCTGCAGCCGCTAACCCCACGGCAACCTCCAAAGTAAGATAGAATCCGGATGTTATGATAAAAATCAAGATTCTATCTGTACTAAGCTTTTTGCTATTTTCACTGTTGTTTTAATTATTCCAGTAATGTAGGAATATATAAAAAAGAAATGGTTTCAAACAATAGGGAAAAAGAATGATGAAAACCCTCATGAGTTCTTTCCTCCTCCTAATTCTTTTCCCAGAATTGCCAGTGTAATTAATTAGCTTTCTTTTTCTATTTTTTCTTTACCTTTACAAAATGAAGCAAGTAAATTAATATACAAGCTCATAGGTACTTATTGCTTATTTTATTTCCTAGAGAAAGAGTCCCCAATGAGTCATGGAGCTTGCTATTTTCACTTCTCAGTATAATTTAAAGGTTTTTGATGTCAGTACATATAAAACAACCATATTCTTAAGACTGTATAATATAGACATCATAGTTTGTATCTATCAATAGTCATGAATTGCTGGATTTAAATTTTTTCCAATTCCTTCTACTTACTAGTTAAACTTCATGCCTATGTCTAATTGTAAGTGTATGCATATAATCTTTTAGATGAGACATGTCTAGGCATTGTATTATTGACCTCTCAAAATCTATATACCCACACATATGTATTAGCCAACATGTGTTATTAAAGGCCTTTAAAAAATCTAGTATTTATTTCACAGTGCACTGTTACAGCATATTGAAATTGATATGATTTCTATATGCTTATTGGTCAGTTGTATTGCTCATGTGAGTTGCCTGCTTATAGGTTTTAATAATATCTTTAAATTTCCTTGCCAATTTTTTTTTTTTTGGAAGGGAACACAGAATTTCATAATGTAGCTCAGGCTGACCACGAGCTTCCAACTCTTGGGGTTACAGAAATGTGCCACTATATCAGATTGCTCTATGTCTTAAATTATGATTCAAAAAAGTTACTAATTTATTCTGAATTATGACTATAGTGTTTCATTTTATTTCAGAAAATATTCTTCCAGTATACCACTTGGCTTTCATTATTTTTATATGATAGAAGATTTAAGATTTGTGAAGTCGAAATTATCTATTTTTTATGCAACTTTCAAATTTCCTAGGAAGGTCATTATGTCAGTCATAGCTTCATTACTCTGTATTTTCAATTAAATCTTCTCACTGGAGTGTGGCATACACTAAAAAATACTGAATCACTGATCATGTAACTCAATAATCAATCACAGTGTGGACATGTCCACGTGCCTCATAAGAGAAGGGACATTTTCAGCCACAATGAGACCTGCTGAGCTCTCTCTGTTGTGAGAACCTCCTTTTCCTCAAAGGTAGTCACTACCCTAATTGTTAACCACCCTAACTGTGTTTTTCCTTTTTATTTCATTTTGTTGTTATGTAGATAGAAGCATACAGCATATACTATATTTTTGTGGGATGGTAATAATTTCTTAAATTTCACTGATATTTATATCACACTATGTGAACACGCCAAAATTAATCACAACACTTCTTCTGATGTCCACTTGGTTTATGATGGTTGTGAATAACAAAGCTCAGAATATTGTCCAGAATAATGAGGCCACAGAGACGCACTGCTCTATCAAGTATATATTTCAAAGAATAATTCCTTGATGATGAAGTATGTGTGCATTTAATTTTAATAGATGCTGTTAAATAGAATTCCAACATGCTTGGAATATATGTTTTGCAAGCATTATGTTAAAATTTCACATATCCTTACCTTTCAAAATAATCCATTTAGATTTTTTTTAATGGTGTAAATGTTCAAAATTTCATTTACTGGAAAAAATATAAAAAGGACATTATTCTACTATCTCTTTTTGTTAATTTTATCATAAATGAAAAGACTGTTTTTGAACAAATACTACATTTTTAATGCCTGACGCCTTATCATTATATCTGTTTTATCTGGGAGTATATTTATGCTAACATTCTTCTACTTAAAAACTGACTTTGTTTATTCTTGTCATTTTGCATTTCATCATAGTTTTTCCCATGTTCACTTCAACTTTCAAAAAAACACTTAGTGGAGAATAATTGAAATTTCACTGAATCAATTTGAAGAGAACTGATGCATTTACAGTATTGAGTCTTCCAGCTCATGGACATGAACTAATTCTTCACTTATTTAGAACTCCTTCAATTTGTGTCAGGCATGCTTTATGGCCTACTGTATAATGATTTTGCATACATTTTAGATTACTTTCAACTGTATGATGTCTCAGCTATAGTAAATCCTGTGATTTTGCTGTTTCCCTGGGACTCTCGGGCCACATGCCCATTCTCCGTTAGCGAGGACTTGCCTAAGCTGCAGGCACCAGGGTCCCCTGATCCTCAGCTTCCAAAGCTGCAGTGATTCTAGCATGATCCACCATGCCTGGGAGGCTTTTACAATCTTTACTTTAAAACTATTCCTGATATTTTTAGAAATACAAATGATTTTTCACGTTGGCCTTCTAATCAAAGTTCTTGTTAAAATAATTTATTAATTCTATTAGTTTGCTCATAGATACTTTTGGAAATGTTTTATGTCTGTGAGTAACACTGTTATTACTTATTCTCTTGTGGTCTGTATTTTTTTAGTTCTCTTGCCTAATTCTACTTCCCAGGATATGCACAATGGTGTTGGATATATATGTTAATAATGAGCAACCCTTTTCTCCTTTCTGCTCTTAGATGACAAAGGTTTCAGTATCTCTGCATTAAGAACACATTTTGCTGTAAGGCATTGATTATTATGGAGGAAGCTCTGTTTAACTCTGTTAACATTTTGTATCTTTTTAAAAGGCATCAGTGAACAAGTGTTTTTTTTTTTCAGTGCTTCAGAATCTCTTGAAATTACATTATTTTTCCTTTATGCTGTTAGCATATGACTAGCAGTACTGATTTTCAAGTATGACATCTACTTTGCTTCATGAAAAAAACCATATTATGATGAGTCAGTAAGCCTTCAGCCACCTGAAAATATGTTGGACTGTGATTGCTAGGTTTTATTTAGAATTTCTCATATTTGTGTATCTGAGAGGGAAAGACATGATATTTTTTCTTGCAATGTTTTTATCAGATTTTATACCAAATTTGTGCCAGCTTCATCAAATAACTTAGAAATTATTTGCAATTTTTTGTTTTTAGAAAGAGTTTGTGTGTAATTGTCAATTTTTTTTATCAATGATGATGTCATTTTATTTATGGGAAGGTTTTAACTTCATATTCTATTTCCCTAATGGACAAAAGTAACAATCAGGTTTTTGTTTCATTTTGTTTTGGTTTTGTTTTGTGACAGGGATTAAACTCAAGACCTCTCAGTTTCCAGGCAGGCATTGTGTTGCTGATCTGTATCCCCAGACCTAATATTCAGATGTTATCCTTTTAGTGGATTCTGTTTTCTTGTGTTTACTTCTTCTAAATTAATAAAATTATGCTCAGTATAATAAATATAATATAATGTTTATTCCTTCTTAGTTCCTGTAACATCTATGATGTTATTTTCTTTATGATCTTTGATTTATTTGTTCTCATTCTTACCTCAGTCAGGTTTACTACAAGGTTATCAATGTTATTTTATCAATTTAGAAAACCAACTTTTGCATTGTTAATCTTTCCTACTGATCACATGATTTCCATTTCATTACGTTCCTAATAACTTTTCCATCTTCATATGTTGGTTTTATTTTGATGTTATTTCTTCTCAAATTTGATATAAGATCAAAATATCGTACTCTATTTTGATTTAGTTTTTCACACATGGGTTACTTAGAAGCAAACTGCTTAATTTTCAAACAAATACAGGTTTTGTGATTATGGTTTCCTACTTATAACTTGGCTACATTTTGTTAATTTCTGGATTTTGCCAGGAGTCAGAACTCAAAACAATACTGAGAGATATTCAGTGGCCCAAATTATGATTTATTTTGGTAAATATTGTACCAAATTAAGTCTACCATCTTACTACTTATTTGTATCATTTCTTGGTGTTTGTCTTATTTTACATTACTTTTTATCAATTTTTTCTGGTTCAGAAGAATTTCATTTGCATTTGTTTCTCCTCCAAAGTGATAGCTTTTTGATGTTATCATTTCATTTTCCATTGCCACTTATACCATAAAATAAATCATGTTTGAAAAATACTGTTTTTGAATGTCTATCCTATTAGATAATCTCATACATGGAGTTAGTAATATGTTGCAAAACTGCTGTAAATTTTATAGTTTTCTATATAACGAAAATACACTTGTGTATTTAGCAACATCAGTATTTATATCATCTATGTATTTACCTATCCATCTATTCATCTATATAAGCAAGTTTTTTTTTTCATTTTTCATCCATGCATAATCAAATAGAAAGCTATTATAATCTGAGCATCTGTTAGTATTCAAGTTCACGATATATGGGAAGTTATCCTGAATTAATGGTTTTAGTTTCACTGCACTCATTACAGAACTATTGTAAACTAGGTCTTTCATATCTTGGGCTGATCTTCTTTTTACACTATGTTATCTCTTATTTCTAATTACCTGTTAGAGTTACTGCAGGAAAAAGGTATTATATTAGGATAATTCAACAGGAAGTTAACAAAGAAAATATTTGTCCTGTACACTGTAGCACCCTGAGCTGGTAACATTACAGCTGTTTCCAAAACGTAGTCCCAAGTATAAATGGGGCGATGGTGGCGGAGGGGTTGTGCTTTGAAATGGAGGAAAGAGTTTCACAAGGAATGACACTTTCATGACTCACAGCTTTTGGTTGAGGCCTCAAATGCGCTCCAAGCTGCTTGCCTTTCTTTCTTCCTTCCATGGTTCCTGCTAGGTTTCCCACAGGTCATACCTAACTTGGAGAGAAAGCTGAAGGGATCTAATTGATGTTTTTCTTACAGGCCCGTCTTTGGAAACAGAATCCATGATGGAGAAGGTTGCAGAGGAGTAAATGATAGAACATGAGCACAGTTAATCCCTCTCTGTTCCCTGTCATAGTGAAATATCCCAACGCGCTTAAGCACAACGACCTTCTCGTTTATGTTGTCATTGGAATGTCTGTCCTCAGTGTCCATCTTTCAGGCTGGTGTGGAGATTTCATTATATCTTTGGTGTATCCTCTTTACTACCGTGAAGTTACACATCCTGTTTCCTGGATCACATTTCTGTATTAGTTCACTTATTTCTTCAGATCATCAAGTTTCCAGATAGAGGTAAGTTTCCAGACTGTGTATAAGATCTTAATCCATAGTAAATTTCCTCCAAAACTTTGAAAATAGCTTTAACAGCATCTGTTTCATAACACTGCTACAGAGCAATCCATTGCTATTCCCATGCCTCACCTGTTTCTGAGACTGAACTGTACTTATGTATGATACAGGGCATGCCCCTACTGAAACATACTGTATCATTCCTTTATTCATTAAAAGCGTGCTCCAGTATTTCTTCTTCTACAATATAAAACATGTTTCCATAATATCCTCTTCATTCAAAATATGATTCCTCTTATCCTTGAAATAACCTTGAACATATTCATGATGGTTTGTGTCTAGATGTTGTTCCAAAGCCTCATGTGGACACTGGTGGTCCTTTTACAGAGGTGGCTGGATCTACTGTGTGATGCTAGGATTAAGGGTGACTATTAAGTCAGTCCACTGGTTTGGCAGCAACCTAATCCTGGTAGCCTAGATAGAGTACATGAGGGGAAGAAAGAAGCTACAGTGTCCCCTAGCTTGCTTTGTTATCTTCTGCCCACCATAAACTCTTTCTTCTCTGTTGTTCTAGCCTACCTTGGAGCCAGTCAACTATGGACTGAAACTTCTACAAACTGTGATCTAAATAAACTGTTCATCCTTTAACTTAGAGTGTTGGGTATTTTGTCTCAGAAAAGACAAAGTAACTAAGACAATTTTCATAAGTGAATATGTGTTTTTTGGTAGGTCTTTATTACTTTAAAAATATCTTCACAGATTATTGGCCTATTCAATTTTTGTGGGTCAAATGAAATAAAATTCCTTTGAATAACATAAAAATTCATTCCATCTATTCTTGAATTCATAATCCCCAGAAAATCACACATTTTATCAGGATTGTAACAAGTACTGATTTAAACATTTACACTGCATTATTTTATGGGCAGTTTTTCTTAAATTTTTCATCAATAAATTCTCTGATTTTTTACAGTAAACTTGCCAGCATTTGATCAACATTACAACCTTTAGCATCATTGATCAAATAAATTGTTGTTACTTTATAAATGGATTTTTTATTTAACCTTTACAAAATTCATCTATGTAATTTATTGCAGATTATTTTATTGCTTGCCCTTAGTTTCTCACTTAGATAACTTGTTCACAGTTGAGTCTTTATTTCTCACAGGAATGCTGCTCTAATTATTTTATTCCCATCGGATAGTTGCTCTGTGCTCATTATTATACATTTCTAAATATCTTTTAATTTTACTTGCTTTCCTCTGTTGGCTAGGATGGTTTTGATTTTTTTTTAAGTTTTAAAAAGTATATATTTTGTTCAGTTTCCATCAATATTTTCAGTTAGGGTTTTTCATTTTCAAGTCTGGTCCTGGATCTCACATTAAATGTAATTGTCTCCTGTTCTTTCTAATCTGTGACCATTTCTTGGTCTTTCCTTGTCTTTTACAATCATGGCAACTTTGAGAGTATTACTCAGCTATCTGTGGAACATACCTCAATATAAGGACTAGTTGATGATGTTACACCATACTGAATTTACAAAAGTTTGTACAGTTGTTACAATATGCTTTATATTCTCTTCAGTGTGTCATATCTGGAACTATTTTATGCCAATATGCCATCTTACTAGTGATAATGAATTTGATCATTTTATTAAGGCACTGTCAGATTTCACCAGTGTTAAATTTTTTTCCCATTGTAGTTAATAAGTATCCTAAGAATCTACATAAATATCTTACCTCATTCTTAAGCTCACTGAGTCTAGTATCCACTAATAATAGGTCTTAACCTGACAGTACTATTGAAACGTTTTAAGGATAGTTTCTGTTCATTCATTTACTCTACGTTTTTACTGGGCTTCATGCGTACAAAAGAACTATTCCTTCTACCCAACACATTGAGCCCATTATTTGTTTGTATCAGCATATAACCATGAATACATTATTAGTCTTTGGCTTATAATCCACTATTACTGTTACTAATCTTACTTCCTTGATTATTTCAGCTTTGTCCACTGGAGCATTGAGAGAATGTTCAAAGATGCTCCAAAACAATAACCAAAATAAAAAAGAAAATAGTGCTGTAAGAAGTGCTAAGACACCAAAGTTTTTATATTATTCTTTAATCATTAGTATGACTGCAGTTAATACAAAATTGCTCATAAACACACACATACACCCTTTTTCCTTTTTTACAAATATTTATTAGGATATTCTGAAAACAATTGAAATAATGCATAAACATGAATTGGCCAGAGTTGTTGGTCAGGAATATCTATAAACACTGAACAGGATATTATAAAAGCAAAAGATAATATATTGTAAAAAAGTGAATAATCATTTTCAATAGCAATTTGCATTTTAAAGGAAAATGATCTGTTGCAAAATTTATAAGATAGGGTAGAATTGGTTACAAACAATTTAAAAGACACAGTCTCCCATCTCTTACATGGAAAAGTCAAATGTTACTGTTTGTTTTTATCTTGAAATAGGAAGAGTATATCTTAACAATATGTCTGGTAAAAAATAAATGTTGCCAATAGCACAATTAAAAATAGGTTTTAAAACCAGAGCTTCTTAAGAATATAATTTTTTTAAGAATTAAAAGAAGGGAATAGAAGCAATGCAAAACAAAAGCATAATACAAGGTAGAAGAAAAATATTAGACAAGCATTTTAAAAAATAAAAGCAGGGATTTCTACTAGAATGAGACATAAACACTTGGAACATATTATCCATTGATTTCCTACTTACATATGCGTTCTAACAGAAGATGAGTCAAAACTAAAAGGATTTGTAAATATGCACTAGCCAATAAGATATGAATTTCAACATATGAATTAGAATGTAAGACAAATGGAAATAAGGGTCATTTTTAAATTATGAAAGCAATATCCAAAGACTCAAGAGTGATAAATATCTAGGTGCCAAATAATGATGAAGCAGCAAAAATTACATTTAAAAAGTTAAAAGATAAAATATTTGACACAGGTACAGTAGACAGGTATGAAACCAAAATATACCAGAAAATCACTCAAGAATATTAAGTATAAATAACAGTGACTCTTTTCAAATACAAATTTCAGCAGAACTTGCCAGTATTTTATCTTGTGTCAGCACTGCAGAGAAATGTTTCACATGTCACTCTTGAATTTGTTTCTTTTTTAGAAATGGAACATATTCCTCCAGGTTGAGATAAAAGATATAAAGGTTAAGAACAAACATAATTAGTAAAGAAGAATTGAAAGAGGAAACCTAAAACATACGGGTATATTTTTCCCAAGCATTTATTAAACACTCAGAAAAACTGATTTCAATTTAAAGACAAACTGAAATCCCACACAGATCTAAGAGCACTACACATTAAGCATGAAATACATTTCCTTCCAAACTTTACACACATCTTATTCTTTTTAATCACCAGGTTAGGCTTCAAATGGGAAGCGTTGGAGTTTGCTGCTACTGGACGAGCACTGCACTACCCACCCGTACTGGTCTCCTTTCTCTGGCGTAAGTATATATACGAAGGTTTCTTCATGCACCACATAATGCCCACTTTTAAGATTGTAATATTTAGTTTAAATGTTGAAATGGTTTTGAGTTTGCACTTGTGAGGTATGTTTGGAAAATGACACATAAAATTTAGAGTGAAATTTAGAGTAAGTGAAACAAATAGCCATCAATCACTTATTATTCATAAATGAACTTTAAAATCAGGAATTAATGTGTTGAAAAAAATAGATCTACAGGAACTTCACTGCTAATCAAAGAATTAAGTATAATTTTTATCTACTGGTGACATGATCATACATATAGAAACCCCTAAAACCTACACAAAATGAACCCATTAAATTTATCTCTTTTTTATAAACTAACAGCTACCTAAAAAGATATTAAGAAAATTTATAATATCATAAAAAATTAAGTACTGAGGTATAAATTTAAATAACAGTGTAAAAGATCTGTACTGAAAACAATAAAATATTGATAAAAAGTTAAGTATAAACAAAAATATGGTTAAATATCCTATAGTTTTTTGTACTAAGGATATAACATGATGTTCACCCATGTGACTCTGGATCATTTCTATTATATTATGCCTGATGGTATGGGCTGTTATTCTGAAGATAGCAAGAGGTATTGTAAGGGGAAAGAGAGAAAGAAGGAAGGGAAGAAGAAAAAGACATAAATTTGTATATATATATATATATGTATATATATATATATATATACACATACATACATACATACATAAGATAGCTAACATGACTATACTACTAAATGCATTAGTTATTGAAAAAGAACAGTTAATACTCATATGATTAGAACAATTTTACATGTCTATATCTGTTAATCTAAACAACCTTTTTGAAGGTAACAATATGCAATATTGCAGCCATTGTGAAATTCCTATCATCTTGTTTTGCAAACTTATAATGTTATTGTGTTGGATTTATTGTTGTTTGTTTGTCTCTTGCTTTTTGTTTTTCTTTTCTGGGTCTTTTTTCTCTTAAATAAAAAAAATACCCTATAGTCATGGATTGAAATAATTAATATTGTTAAAATACCCATACTATCAAATTAAATGCAATTCCCACTAAAATTACTCAGACATTTTCCATGAAAGTAGGATAAGTGATCCTAAAATTTATTTGAAACTACAAAAGACATCATCTAACCATAGCAGCCTTGAAGGAGAACAGGAAAAACCAGAGGCATAATTCTTCATGATTTCAAAATTATATCACAAAGCTCTGTGCATTAAAACAGTGTGCCACTGTCATTAAGAGAGATACATAGACTAATGAGACAGAATAGAGAATCCAGGAATAAATGCACATATTTATGATCATCAGATTTTCAACAAGATGACAAGGGATACAATTGGGAAAAGACTGTCTCTCTTCAAAATATAGTCCACAAGTAGAAAAATGAGACTAGAACACGTATTTCACAACATGGCAAAAATGTAGCCAAAATAGATTAAAGACTTCCATAAAACTCTAAACACTACAAAACCCACTAGAAGAAATGGAGGGAGAGAAGCTACTTGATGTGGTTCTATGTAATAATTGTTGGGTGTGATGTCAAAAGCACAGGCTACAGAAGCAAAAATCAAAATATACTGTTTATTCAAAGAAAGGGATACAATCAAAAGAATGAAGAGACAGTTTTAGAAATGGGACAATATATTTGTAAGCCATACATCTAACGAGAAAATACATTCAAAATATATATGGAACTTAAATTGACAGGATGATAGCAACTTTATTGAAAATGGGTGAAGGCTCTGAATAGCTATTTCCCAAAACAAGACATATAAATCACCAACAGGTATATGAAAAAAATGCTAAAATCACCAGTTACCAGGGAAACAAAAACTGAAATGCCAATGAGAGATCTTTTCTTACCTAACTAAAATGGTCATTATAAAAAAAAGGTAAAAGAAGACAGTGTTAGCTAGGCTGTGGGGAGGACAAAAGTCATACACATAAGTAGAAATGAGAAAATGGTATGGTGGTTCCTCAAAAACCCAAAACCAGAGCTGCCAAGAGATCAAGCCATCCTACATCTTGGTGTACATGCAAAGGGAATGATATAAGGATCTCAAGGTGATATCTGCACTCCCAGATTTCTTGCAAGCACTTTTCCACAGTAGCCAAAATATGCAAAGATAAAGTACCTCTATGGATGAATACATAGAAAAAATGTGACTAATGGAGCCTTATTTTGCCTTTAAAATAAAGATCAATCCTATCATGTGACACAAACCAAGGATAGACTCAAAGTGCACAATGTAAAATGGTGGGCAGAGAGATGGTCTGTGTGGTAATAAGTGTATTTATTATGGGTTTGGTGGTGGTGGTTTCCTAGCCACATGTTGTCTGTGTACCAAACTCACAGCCATGCACACACATAACAGTTTTCTCTGAGCCTCACTCGGGCAGTATATTTGTTTACATCCTGTCTGCAGCATTGTGGGGCAGGTATCATTTCAACCTGTTAGCTTTTGGTGGAATAAATTTCATAAATTTGTCATTTTTATACTCCATATTACCTTAAAAAATTAATGAAAAATGTAATTTTGGTCATCCTGTCTTTAAATATTTGGACTGGCAAGAGGTTAAATGTGGATAGCTTTTTATGTATCAAGTATACCTAAATAAAATGATCCAAAAAAGAAAATAACCTAAAGTGATGTGTTGGTATATAATCCCATCAAAGAAAACTACAAATGAGTATTTGTAATCCTTTTTCACAAAGTGCATGGAGAATGGTAGAAACGTTTGGAAGTCAATAATGAAGTATCTATTAAATTTTTAACGTGCATACCCTCTGACCTACAACCTTTGTTACATCGCTAAAGACACTCACAGTTACCCCAAATGTTTCAAGTTATCATTAATAACAATAGTGCCAAATGAAAAAAGCTTAGAACTCCTTACAATGAACGTAAGCAGCAGTGGATACGTGCATGGAGTAGTATGGGGCTTTTTAAATGATAACGTGAGTCCTAAGTGTTGTCAAGGATATCTACCCAAGTTATTAAGTGAAGAAATAAGCCAAATCAAAACAAAACTCTTACACTCTAAAAAAGCCAATTAATATGACCCCATTTTGTTAGACTAACCAAACACGGTACATATAAGCATATGTGTATCAAAAGATAGAGTAGAATCCAAAAACCACAGGTATGATAGAAAAGAAGAATATTGAAATACTTCAAAGTTCATATTCTGTGTTTTATATTGGCATGGTGCTGTCATTTCTTGTAGCTTTATGTTACCTTTATAATTAGCAAATACATTAAAGTCATTTTGAAAGAAAGACTTTAAAAAGTGAGTGATTGCACTAAGGAGAAAAGTAAATGTCTGTGGGGATTTCATCCTGAGGGATGTTCAGCACGATAAGAATTACTGGAGTCATGAAATCTCTTCCATAGGTAAGGAAAATGCAAATACTGATTTATAAGCCCGAAGAGACTTCCCCAGTATTTTCATATGTCTGAATGTTTCATGTTCTGCATGCATTGGCTAAAACTACAGAAGCCTCCTTTCAGCTGGCTAACTTAAAGCACCATCACTGACTCTATTAAAGGAGTGGTAGCATTCCCTCATCTCACTGGTCACAGTCTGTGGAAAAGTTTTATGAGTCTATTAGTTTTCCAGGCTGTTTGCTAGTATTTTTTTTTTTTTTTTTTTTTTTTTTTTTTTTTTTTTTTGCGGCACCGGGGATTGAACTCACAACCTCGCGCTTGCCAGGGCAGGTGCTTAAGCCGCTGAGCCAAACTCCCCAGCCCTGGTTTTTTGAGGCAGGGTCGCACTATGTAGCTCAGGCTGGCCTTGCGCTCGCGTTGTAGCCCAAGCCGGCCTCGAACTCACAACGCTCCACCTATCTCAGCCTCCCGAGTGCTGGGATTAAAGGCGTGCGCCATGTTTGCTAGTATTTATAATGCAAGTTTCAGTAGGGCAAAGTGCTAATCTGTCTTTTCATCTTTTTATCTCCATAGGATAGTGCTCCTTGCATGGAGAAACCTAAACATCAATAGTGGAATAAAAGAGTGGAAGAACAGATGAAAAGAAGTGCTAAAACGAAATGATGATTTACTCAAAATGATGCCATATTGGTACCAACATTATGATTAACCCAGTTAGCTCAACTCTACACATACGTGTTCCCCTTAGTTCCTACTTTCCTCACCTCTAAGTATGATTTATCATCACGTTTCTGTTTTTAATATATTCTGAATTTAACTATTTCTTTCTATCTGTCTCAGTGCCACCCTCATTAATGTCACCACCAGTTCACGGCCAAACTGCTGCTAGAATCTCCTACTGTTTTTCTTTTTTTCCTTGTTTTGCTTAAAACCCTCCAAACACTTCACATTTTCACAGAAATAAAACCCAAATTCCTTACCACAGCCAACAAGGCCTTGTAGAGTCACCATGTTCCAAGCATGCTGACCTTTCAGATGGAGTGCTTCATCTAGGGCTCTCACCATGACTGTTCTGCTTTTGTTTATTCACCACATGAGCCTTTCCCTACTAAGATTTTCTCATGAATCTTTTTACATTCTCCAATCTCTTCTTCAGGGTCACTTATTCCCACATATACTCAATAGTCTGCCTACAGTTGCTGTCCATACACCCCAAACACAAAGACCTAAGTGGGTATGCACATGCAAAAATCTCTCCCCAACTCACCCACTCTCTAGAACTCAGCCCAGAATAATTTCCTGTGCATTATTTATTAATATACAAAGTCACTTGCTTATTAGTTCATTTTCTGGGTGCTACCAGTAGTCAAGCTCTCCTTGGCAAGGAATTTGGTCTTTCTGCTTATCAGTACATTCCATGAATCTGGATGGTCTCTTCCCAAAACTGGACAATAATTGCTTGCTGAGGGCACAATGATTCCTCACTTTCAATTATTACGCTTTGACTCATATGTATTTTTTGTATAGCCCACATTAGTCAAGAACATAGTTTAAAACCCATTTCTTTGGAAAGTCTTTCCATCATCCTTAAATTAATTACCACATCATCCTTCAACTCATTGCTCAACTGCTGTCTTAGTTGTTTCTCTCTCATTGCTGGGACAAAATACCTGACACTCAAAATGAAGAAAGGAAAGGTTTATTTCTTACAGTTCTTGGAGGTTTCAGCCCATACTCAGCTGGCTCCAGTGCAGGGCGGTATGGGGGGAGAGCTGTTCACGGTGGCTGCAAAAAGCAGAGCGCAAACCAAGCAAGAGAGAGAAGACACGCCTTCTTCCTGCCCTTACACTGTGTGTTGGCTCCAACCCTGGGTGGGTGCAGTGCTCACATCACCAATGCCAGCACCCGACAACAAACCAGTCCCTAACGCCAGACTCAGCCCCATCCATGATTGCATGAAGTTTTGGGGGGGTCCATCTGAACACACTATAACAACTGCCCCATCGCTGAGAAAGCTTTCATTTACCTTCCTGATTAAGTTAAGTATCCCGATTATACATTCTCAAGAAACCTTGTAAATTTCCATTATAGTGCTTATCTGAGCTGTGATTTACTTAATTTTAAACAGTTAAATAGATGTTTCAACTCTCATTCCATATAAACAGAGGTATTTTCTAATTTAATATCATTGCACCAAAGGTGATTATTCCAGCACCGAGCTCAACTCAAGCACTCAAAAATGTTTTCTGAAGAAGAAATCAGTCAGCCTGAGCATCACTCTGCACTGCCCAGGATAAAATACACACCTAGGGCTCCAGACTTCAGAATTAACACATCCGTCAACACCATGAACTGGACCCATAGTTTTAAATTGAACAGTCTTTGAGTCCTTTATTTTTTCCAGAGTAGAATTCTGGAAACAAAATCTGACTGCATTCATGTACTTTCAGTTGAATTCTGTGTAACTTGGGTTATTTTTGCATGCATCCAAAGGTGATGAATTTGCAGTTACTTTTTTTTATGGTACTGGGAATCGAACTCATGACCTTGTGCTTGCCAGGCAGGCGCTGTGCAGCTGAGCTATATCCCCGGCCCTTAAGGTTATGAATTTGTAAGTGGGGTGAAATTGCTTCTCACTTCCATGTTGAGCAATGAACTTCATTAATTCACTTCACAAGAAATATCTCATCATTAACTACTCTTCCTCCTCCTTATCCCCGCCACATTGCACTCTCATCATCAAAGCTTGATTCTGCAATTACAGAAGGTATCATTTATAAATGTGTTCCCATAATTGACAAAAATATTATTTGTCCTGTATCCTGGCAATTGAAATATATCCTGTATATTCAAAAATAGTTTTTTCTAAATGTAGCACTGAGAAAGGCCAGTTGGTTAAACATCTTTCTTTTTAACCTTCTCCTCACATTTAATGATTCACTCTTAGAAGTGTCAGCATTGAATACAGGAATACAAAGTTAAGTTCTCTCAAAAGGTTGGACATTTTGTCATTTCCTGAAAGACAGAAGGAAAACAAAGCCAGCCCACCCACCTTACTTCCTGGCTTGGTGAAGCTTTACTGACATGTGAGTCTTCCTCATGAGGTGATAGCTCTAAAAAATTAAAAATAGAATATTTTCAAAGATAAATACCCACTACTGAGTAACTGTATTATTATTGCTATGAGTTTAAATTTCAGATCAGAAAAGGATTGCTCATTTCCTATAAGCATTTCTTTTATCTATGCTAGGAAATAAATCCAATGAGAAAATATGAGAGAAATATTTGTTTCAGAAATGTTTGCAGATTAATAATATAAAAATGATAACAAAATTTAATTTTCCAAATAATTTTGAATGGCCAAGTACTCATGCAACTTCAAAAAACTGTGTCACAAACCTATGCATCTTGGAAATACCGTGTTCATTTTCAACCTGAAACATAAATATATCAAGTCTATTGAACAAGGTTATCTAAAGACAAAATGTTAATATGAACTAGCAATCAAAGACTGTATAGTGTATGTGTATGTGGGTGTGTACCTTAGCATGGAAAGGTTAAAGAAATTACTTCAAGACTTGAACAAGTGCTAAAGGCAGAGAAAATCAGTGTGATTTCAGCACACATCAAATACAGGCCAAGCCCAGAGCTGCGCACTGAAGTAACAGTGATTGATAAGACGGATAAGGTCCTCGATCCCCTGTGACTCACCACATCAGCGTTCACCACTACATACACACCTGCTCCATGGAAAACCATGCATACCATTGTTTATATACATATTTTTTGTTTTCTGGGAAAAAAAGGTAAAACAAAATTTTATAACAAAATAATAGGAGAATAACAGTGGTTAATACATTGCATGTTGTTATCTCTAAAGTAATTGCTCAAAGGATAAGATATGGGCATAAAACTTCTCCAAATGATATTAGCACAAACTTTCCTTTTCAATGAACTAAGAGACTCTTATAATATAACTGACTTGCATTTTTTTCTCTTTTCCCTTCTACCATTGTTTGATCATAACCAACACATTAACCTCAGTGGGGTCCTAGGTCCTAAGAGAGCTTTATATTAGTCAAATTTACTTAGTCTATGACTTAGGGAAGCCTTTAAAACACATTTCAGTGAACTTATGAAAAATGGTAGTTGAAATGGCAAATAGAGAGACTGGTCAAGAGAATGGCATCTGCGAACGCCGCCACATTTGGCCAGTTCCAGGAAATGAAAGTGAATGTAGCAGGTGCTAACACAGAGTAGGTTAGGAGTGGTAGGAACAGCTCAGAAGTCATAGTTAGGAGTCAAATTATCTTAAAAGAAGTTATATTTTAAAGTAAGACTCATGGGAAGCCATTCATGAATTTTTAAAACTTTCCTTGTTCGACAAATACTCAAATCAGCTCTGCTGAGCGGAGTGTCCGTAAAGAAGGTGAACGCCAGGAGACCCAGCTACGGCCCCGTGACTACCCCAGGGCTGAGTGGCCGCGCGCAGGAGAAACATTTCCTGTGCCCGCATCTATTTCTCGCTGTGAAATGATTAATAGGCTCTCTGGATTTGTTGTACAAGGCATTCGAGGCATGTACCTCTTTCCACCCCAGTTTAGCAAGCATGTTGAGGATGTATCCACAGGGCCAGCCGACATGCCCAAGAGACCCTGGACTTCAAAGTGCCATTTCTCAGTGGAGTGCTATCCAGTCACTAAAACATAAATTGAGTGCTCATAAGAAGAAATATACATATATACTTATATATATTTATATATTTTATATGTGTAAATTAAATTTAAGAATCATGGAAAGCTTCTAATATAATCATCCCATCCTTCAAAAAGGAAATACAATACTGCGATGGCTGCATAGTTCAGCAGATAAATCATGAAGAGATTTACCATCTGTCTGATGTAAAAAATAAAAATAAAAAAAGGAAACATAAAAAAATTGTACTTTATATGCCTGTATATTTACATCTACTGTTAATTATTTTTATGTACTATACTTTTAAAATTGTTTTAAAAAACTTTAACTTTTGAAAGAGGGAAATTTTTCTTTTCTAATAGATGCCAACGCTAATACAAACTGGGTGGAAACTTTCCTAGTTCTTTCACATTAGATGTTACCTCAAAATTTAAAGTCTTATAACTGAGAAGTTTATGTTTGGTGTCAAAAATCAATATTTTTACGAAAAATTCTCATCTGAAATAGCATCAGAATAAACTTGTATTTTAAGATTTACCAACTAGAAGCACCAAACTTAAGGGCAGAATAAGATCTTCATAGTCACTACTTTTTTAACCTTTGTCCTTCTTGAGCAGTTCTCTTTATCAGTCCCACGGAAAGAGAGTTACTACCACCTTCTTAGATTCGACTCCATGATCCCTGCTGAGTGTGGGTTTCTAAGAGGCACAGCGCCAATACTTACAGCTTTCCCATCAACCACTTGTCTGACATTGTCTCTCCTGCCAGAGCCCCAGTAACTCTAGCTCTGAACCCCAACTCTTCCCTCCTGAAGCATAGCACAGATTATTGAACTTCTCTTCATCTCATTTTCCTTTGGTGTAGATTGTGGACGCTGACCGTGTGTCTAACAGATCATAAGGGTCAAATGAAATAATTCGGGTCAACAGCACACAAAATCCCTAACAAGTAATAGTTTCTCAGTGAACATTCACAACCAGGGAAATAATTTCCTAGGCTATTAAAAATTGGGTACTATAAGAAGTAGACCCTGAGGGGAAATTGGAGGTAAAAATTTTTCAGGGATTGTTTCAGGATGGGCACCTGGGAAGGCAGTAAAACTGGACAGATACGAGCTGGCTCCCACAAGGTGGGACAGTCCTCCAGTGCTAGCTTGACTTGTAAGGTTGTCTGTGGGTCTGGATTCAGGAATCTATCCCCCAGGGGATACGGTCTATGGCTACTTCTTGCAGGATGCTCATTCCTGCCAGAGCAATTTCCAGAGTGGATTCACAGTAAAGAGGCCTCAGGAACCAGGGCTTCCAGCAGCTGGGGTGGGGCAGGAGTCTCACAGTGTTGAAGAATCAGTGGCCTCTTCACACCGCCACAGGTGGAGAGAAAGACACAATATTCCTGCATTTCCTTTCTCTCTCAGTTACTGTCCCAACTCTGCCTTCCTACATGGGATTACACTGTAAAACTTTATAAAGATGCTTTGCCCCAAGCTTATCGTGTTTTTCCCGTTTTACTGATTCATCTCATCTGTTTTTTTCTTCTCTATTTTTTCTTTCCTATTTTTTCCATGTACTTTTTTTTTTCTGGGTTGGTTTACCCCAATTTGCATACAATTAAAACATTATTCTTTAAAAATACGATTTTCTCAATAATTCATCACCCCTTAATCAATTTTACAAACTTCCTCAGGATATTAAAAATGATAGAGTCTTTCTTTGAGGGAAATGTTCAAAATGTAGTTTAAGTTGTCAAGTAAGTTTCCCTGAAGTTTGGTATCACTTGATTATTTGATATTTTTATGGCAAATCTGAGACATTGAGAAGGCCTGCCTCTTCCTTACCAGACTCCTAAAAATAACAAGATCCTCTGAACAATTTCCTACCCAAAACAGTTTGAGTTTTGTGTCCCCAGTTATAATTATCTTCATCATATTGTGGAGGATCAGTGTCATACACTATACCCTGTGTGAATAAAAACACTGTGTACATATTCTCTCTCTCCCCATATATCTCAAGGGCTCAGGCTGTTTATAGATGATAACAGCTCAGTAAGACCAAAATGATGGAAAACTAAAAGACATGAATAGAGAAAACTACTGCTTTTTTCGTCTTCACTTTTAAAGCAATGTATTAGTCAATTTACAATCACATAAAATTTAAGGATAGTTCTTCGGAAGAAAACACCTCTTTATCAGGCTACAGGTACAGGAAGAGAAGGAAGAAGGAGAAAAAAAAACAAGTAAAAGAGCAAAGAAGACATTCTAAAGAGAAGGATGAGTAGAAATATTCTGAAGTTGTGTTCCACCAAAAAGAGAAAAATTAGTAAATATTTTAATAACAATAGAGTCATTTATGGTATTAATAGTAACTAATTATCCACTGGATAAACAAAATTATTAATTTTCAAATATGCATTATCAACTTATAATTCTATTAGTATGATAAAATCTAATTTTCAATGAAATACAAATCAAAGGCTGATGCTAAACTCTTAGTAGATAAAGAAACCATTTTTTTGATATTTAGGACATAGAGATTATAAATTACCTCTCACTCATAAAAGAAAATTCAATTTTTTTTCTTTTATTGTACTGATGACTTAGGACTTTTGCGCCAAGTTACATTCTTTTATTTTTTTTTAGTACCGGAAATCAAACTCAGGACCTTGTGCTTGCCAGGCAGGTGCTGTGCCACTAAACTACATCCCTGGCCCCTAGTTCATTTTTTAAAATTTTATTTCGAGATAAGGTCTCCCTAGGTCACTTAGTTGCCCGGCCTGGGCTCAAACAGGAGTTTTTCATTTCACAAGGCCTTTATGTTGTCGGTTAGCTTCTGCATAGAAGTCAATGCCTGTATTTCACATCTATCTATGAAATAATACATTCATCCTTCTAAACGCACGATCAGCTAAAATGGTACATGAGTGGAAATTTCTTCCATGGGACATACAAAAATATTGAATAATGTTGCCATTGTGCAAATCAAGGCAGAGGAAGAAGGGAATATTCGAGGGATATAGTAGGAAAATTAAAAGCAGCAAAGAGGTAGTACAGTACAAGTGTCAGTTTAATGAGAGGGGCCAACAGAAACAGGTGTGAAGTACACTTTCTTCCAAAGCAGAAGAGTCAGCAGTTCACTGAGGTTTTTGGCCGTGAAGGAATTGAAGAGAAACTTTAGGGAAGACTGCAATTTGTAAGAGACAGGAAATGTACCCTGTCCATCAGAGACCAATGCAAGTCAGTGTCGCTGCCTTCTGTCTGCAAAGTTCATCAGCGTCACCAACACCAAGACCAGCTCAGTGCGATGCTCAGAGGCTATCATCGCACTGTGGTTGGTTTCCTCTTGTCACCTCCTGATGCTGGTGTCTTGCATGTTAGAGGGTCCGTGTCCAGCTGGGCTCTAATGGGAGGTGGCAAAACCTTTCAGAGGCGTGGTCTAGTAGAAGGCTCCAGACCAAGAGGGCATGTCCTGTACTGGGATATTCCAGTCTCTTCTCCATGTTTTTACTTTGCCATCATAAGAGAACTTCACCACACATATCTCACCATCGTGAGTTCCCTTACCACAAACCTCAAAGCAATGAGACACCTAATCATGGGTTGGGATCTCCAAAAGCATAAGGCAAAATAAACCCTTTCTCTTGACAAGTTGATTATCTCAGGGATTTGTTACAGTGACAGAACTCTGAGTGACTCACTTCATTATGCATTTGTCTTTATGAGCTTCATTAGTGGACTGAATACTTCTGCTCTTTGCCAGAATGAATGTCAAGATTTGCAGCCTTTCACAGTCTCTTTTCCAACAATGCACTGCTGTTCTTCGTGTCAGAGGCCGGCAGGACTGGCTATCAATGGGCCAGCGTGGGTCAAGTGTTCATTCTTGCACCAAACTCCATAGCCAGAGTGATGCATTCCTCTAGCCAAGTCCACTTAGCTCCCACAGACTGAAAGAAGGGGAAAGTGCCACTTTCTCAAAAGGAAATCAACAACAAAATTGACAACAATGGTGGGCGAACCTAAAGGGTATTTATTCACTAAGGTAAAAGAAACGAATTTGATCCAAGAGAGGGAACAAATTCAAAGGAGGATCTTTTGGAGAGAAAAAATAAGTAAAATCAAATGCCTTCATTCTTAGGACTGAGTTTCACTGAATTGCACTCAAAACACTAGATTCAGATTTTTAAGAGAAAAAAAGTATGAGGTGCTATTAAGACATACTGTGAATGTTTAATTAGAAAATTACTACAGTGAAAGCTATATTCCGTTAATCCCCCTCAAAACACTCCCCTCACTTCAAACACCCTTACCCTGTTGTTCTTGCCACATTATGGAGAGTTCTGGAATCCCTCTTCGGGGAGTGTTTTTAGTTGTGCTTCTGTGGCTTCTTGGATGTCCAGAACTGATTCAAAACTTTGACCTTTCATGATCATTTTCACTTGTTTGTAAGAGTCAGAGGTGCATGGTGTCAGAAGCCAAGAGTAAGGAGAATGAGGGTGCCATCATCTGACTACACCTCCGCCTTTTCGTTGGATGGCACTCAGAAGCAGCATTCACCATGGTTTGCAAATGAAAAAAGAACTTTCCAGAGCTGCCTCAGAAAGTGGCCAGAAGGATAGGATACATGTGTTTGAAATGAGGGGGAGTATTTTAAGGAAAATTAATGACAATGTGTGTTTTACTATAATTTTTTAAATTACACATTCACCATATATTTTGATCACCTGGGGGTACCTGGATACCTTTTCTTCTTTCTTTCCTTTCTAGCCAACTTGTGCATAGGATTTGTGTCAGGTATCTTTTAGTTTAACTGTATTAAAACTGAAGAATGAAGAGAACGGTCATATTGCAGACCTCTAAGCAGTGAGTGGTACTTTTCCTTTTTCCCTTCTCTAAGCTGCAGGCTGAGAGCAAACAGAGAAGGGAGGATTATGAAACAGAAGATAATAATGAGGGGCAATTCCAATTATCTTGAACTGCAGGTCACTTGAAAGGTTAAGAGAAAAAAAAAAACCACACAGTCTAATATGTGGGAGAAAGTCATGATTACCCTTCCTTATAATTTAAAAGTGACTTTTTGGAGTTATAATTTTATTTTCTCTCTGTTGGTTTTCAAATGTGTATTTAACTTGGTGAGCTCATTCCCTGTACAATGAAACCCTGCTGTCCCTGAGGTGTCTGAGCCGGGATTCCAGGCAGAGAGACATTGACCATGTCTCCTCCCCCAGCACAAGTGTGGGAAGGTTTTGTGTCCTTGAGCCTTCTTTCTTTGTGACAAAACACTGGCGACAAACCAACTGCGGGAGAAGAGTTATCGTTAGGCTCTTGGTTTGAGGCCACAGTCACTTGGTCCAATGGTTTTAGGCCCGTGATGAGGCAGAACGTAACAGCGGACAAGTGGCTGTGAAGAAAATCGCTCACCTCAGAGTGGTCGAATGCAGAGGGAAAGAGAGGAGAGACCAGCGTTCCAGGATCTCCTTCTGGGTAAAGCCCTGCCACTCACCGCACCTTCTAGAGGCTGAGTCAGCTCCCAAGCACACCACAGACCAGCAACCCAGCATTCTGCCTGAGGCCCTGGGAAACACCTCTGATCCAAACCTTAACACTAAACAAGTCAAGTTCAGGCAGAATGTTGTGATTAAGCTAAGAAAAAATCAAGGAAGTTTGAAAATAACTGTTTATTAGGAGCACAAAATAAATCAGAATGCTTCAGCAATAGAAACACTCTGTACCTTTAATGAATGAAGATAATTATTTATGATAATGATTGATTATGTCTTACCTTGTATTATCATACATTCCTATAAAATAAAGCCTTGACAAGAAAAGTGAGTGTGATTTTCGCAAGAAGCAAGAAGCATGCCATCAGGATAGAGGAGCCTCTGGCACAATCAAACTCTTGAATGCAGAGGAGAAAAGGGAAAAAGTATAGACAAGCCTATTACAGACAGCTGCAGAACTATTACAAGAAGGTGCTCTAGATGGTCAGTGATTCACAGATGAGAAACTAACAGGGGACTCACAGCAAATAATATCAATAACTTCAGTGTATGCATACCAATTTTTGAAGAATGGGCAATAGAGTAAATTTGGGATTCTGACACTGTTATATTTTTAATCTTCTATTCATTTCTAATGTACGTATTATGCTATTTTATATGCATATACTTTTTATATTAAAAATTGATTTCCAGATTAAGCAAATGTGTAATGAACCTTATCAGCAAGAGAGACTTCTGTGGTAGTTGAATTATTACAGAATAGTGCCCAGGTGAGTTGCATGAGGCTTTCTTGAAGCCTACCTAAAACCTGCATTTGAAATTTGCTGTTCCTTTTCAGGGGCCTTGAACCATTTTGAAGAAATAGGCTTTGTGCCCCATGTTGGAGATAGTGGTAATTCTTTTTTTTTTTAATAAAGACTATAATGAACTACATATGAACTTTAGATTTCTGAACATGAGATGAATCTTAACTAGAGTTCAATAAAATTTTGTGGAAGCAATGGTTTGTGAAAAAGAAGCTAGGATATATTTTTTTTTAAATGAGATGGTTTCCAAATGACTGAACAGAGGTACACAGCACTCAACTGCTCCTTAATGGAGAGCCTAACACCAATTTAGAAGCTGCGCTGGGAAGACACTAGGTGGTGGGTAGCACTAGGAGTCAGCCATGGAGATGAGACAACACTGTAAGGCACAGAGATCCAAAATGTCAGCATAAGGAAGCAACATGGCATACTAGCAGCCATGACCCCGGCACCCCAGGTCCAAGGCAGGAGTGGAAGATGGAGTGAAGTAGAGACAAGGGGGGGCTCCTCATTCATGGGAAAGGGTAAGCAGCGTAGTCCCTCTGGAGCACATCATAGTGCTACTAGCCACACGCAATCATATCTACAGGAGTGTTCCACAGTCATTGTGTGCTTAGAACCAGTTAAGAGCACTGTCTCAGATACACATGGCATCTTTGCATTAGAAGAAGTTCGCATTAGCTCCTCACATACCTTACATCAGCCGTGGGGCGTGGGATTCCACAGCACACTGCCATCAGGATAGAGGAGCCTCTGACAGATTCGGTCACCACCCTAGGGACAGAAGCCTCTGAGCGTCCCCCTTCCTGGAGTCACACAGACATAGGCACACACTAGAATGAAGCGGCTATGCCTTTGCAAAACCAACTAGACCCAGAAATGCAATTGTGACCCCAGGGCACCGCTCATGCAGTGAGTTGCACCCTAAAGAAGGGACAGGAGGTTCAGCACAGCCCCTTGGATGTGAGTGGCCACCAAGACCCAAGAATCTCAGGTCTTAGTCACACTCCCTGTTCCCTCGTGGTTGGCTCCAGGGCTATCACTGGAACTAAAGGCATCCACTCACTGCACTTAGTCCTGCATACTGCTGCCAGACCAGGGCACAAGCTCAACCTCCCTGCTGCCCACGCAGCCACCTGGACTGAGGCTCACTCCAGCGCCACACTACTGCTCTTTTGCTACCCACTGCAGCTGCAGAAGTGATAGCCTTGTGGCATCCTCCTGGAATCAAAGTCAGCAGAGCCAACAAACTGACATCCCATTACACTAACAGCACACTGCTCAACAGAGAACATACAGACCAGGAAATGAAACGATACCTTCTAAGTTCTGAAGGAACTAGAACTCATTATTTCAAGTGAGATTAGCCAGATCCAGAAAGCTAAGTATTGCAAGTTTCCTTTCATATGAAAAATTTCACAAATTAATAAAAAACTACAACAAAGAAGAGTGGGCACAGAAGCAAGAGGTAGATTTCTAGAGATGAGAAAGGGGGCAAGCAAGGAAGGGTAAAAGGGAAAGGTGAGTAATGAGATTGGAATTCACTAAGATACGTTGAATGCATGCCCCGAAGTCCCAAAATACACTCCATCATCATGCAATATTAACATGCACTAAAAACATACTTAAAAACCCAATAATAAAACTGACACTGCAGCTTAAATAGCTTAAAGGATTTCAGAAATATCTCTGGAAAGAAATGACAATGGTTATGAACCAGACAGAGCTAGGAAGGAGCGTCATGCCAACAGACAACATAGACTTCCTCCACGTCAACTAACACAAGGACTCATGATACATAAGAAAGCAGAGTATGCTCTTGAGGAGGAATGGCATGAGAAGATATTTATAAACAAACCTCTCTCGAAGTCCTGAAGAGCTTTTCACAAAATCGTAATCTGATGCTTTGTATTTTGTCTAAATCTTATAGCAAAAATCAGAACTATTTTACATATTAAAATAGTTATTGTGCTATGTAATGTATCCCTTATTTGGCAACAGATGATTACTGCATAGCAAATAAATTTAATGACATTTTACAAATTCTTCAGTGTCAAAAATCTTAAATAAAAGAAAGTTTCAAAAAAAAATAAAAACCAATAATAGTACTCTATCAGTATAGAAAACTACCAATCTAAAAAAAATTATATATATATGTATGAAAAAAAGCAGAAGACATGAGAAATAATCAACAATAACCTTGATTATACCACAGATTTAGTTTTACAGTAAAGTGATACAGGGTGGTTGAGTGGATAAAATAAAGACCTACTATAGACTGACTGAGAAACTTACATTACCAGTAAAGACACAGGTACTCTAAATGTGACAAATTAGAAAAAGATATTTTACACAAATAGAAACCAAAAGTGAGAGAGAGTAGCTATGCTTATGACAATGAAAATAAATTTTAGCTCAAAACCTTTAAAAAATGTATCAAAAAAGACACTACACATTGAGCGAAGATAAAGTCATAAAAAGTAAATAAGAACTATAAACTTATATATACCCAATATTGAAGTACTCAATTATATAAGTGCTTTTAGATCTAAAGGGAGAGAGACTATAATAAAAAACTAGCTGGGAAAGTCAGTATCTTACTTTCATCAGTTGATAGATTATCCAGTCCAAAAAAAAATTAACAAAATACATTAGGATTCAAGTATCTGATACACTGAATGATAGTAACATCCATTTGCAATACACTTTATCCAAGAGCTGTAGAATGTACTTTTTTTTTCCATAAGCACAGGGCATTCGCCAGGATATTGCATCTGTTAGGGAAAAAAAGAGCCTCAACAAATAAAAAAATTGAACTCTTATAACGTGTCTGTTCCCCACAATTAAATCAAGCTAGAATGAAAATGAAAATACAACAGTAAAAAATAAAACATGAGACAGGGCAAAGCAATAATAAAAAGGAAGCTTATGACAACAAATGCCTACATCAAAGAAAGAAAAATGTCCAAATATACAACCTAAAAATGCATTACAAAGCATTAGAAAATGAAAAACAAGTTTAATCCAAAATTAGTAGGCTAAAGAATAGATAGCAGAACAAAATTAAATAAAAAAAGAGACTAAATTCAATAAAAAACCAGCAAAATGAAGAATTCATTTTTAAGAGAAGATAAAACCAAGAAATAGTTGGTCACCCTAGTATAGAAAAAAAAATAGAAAGAGAAGACCCCAAAATAAAGTAAAAAACAAAATAAAAACAAATCAATATAAGAAATCCAAGACTATTAGACATTTTAAGAAAAATTATATGCCAATAATTTAGACACATGTAATTTGTCAAAATTCAACCATGAAGATACAGAAAACCTCAAAACATTGAGTATTGAGACTGAATCTGTAATAAGAAGGTTGCCAACAAAGAAAAGCCTGGGACCTCAGATTTTCATTGCTGTGTTCTATGTAATATTTAAAAAGAAATAAAACATTTTTCAAGCTATTTCAAAAGAGTGAAAAGAAAGTAATTTCATTAAATTCATTCTACAAAACCAGAGATATGAAAATCAAAGACACAACAGGAAGGAAGGAAGGAAAGAAAAGAAGGAGGAAGAGAAAGAAAGGGAAGGAAAAGGAAAGAGAAGAGAAGAAAAGATAAGAGAAGGAAGGAAGGAAGAAAAGAAGGAAGGAAGGAAGGGTTGGCAGAAGGAGAAGGAAGGTAAGGAGGGAGGAAAAAGAAGAAAAAAGGAAAGGAGGGAAAAAGAAAGGAAAGGAAAAGAAAGGAAAGGCAATATCACTGATGAACATAAATGGAAACATTTTCAAAAAAAAATTAGCAATCTAAATCTAACAGAACATAAAACACATTATATACCATGACCAAATGTGATTTGTCCCAAGGACGCAAAGGTGTACCAATACATACAAATTGATAATTATTGTATAGTACATCAACAATTAAAAGAAAGATATCTATATGATTACCTCCAAAGAAACATAAGAGGCACTGGGTAAAATTCAACATTTTTCATGATAGAAATCTCTATTAACTAGAGATGGAACATATTTTATAAAGTTTTTATAAGACAAACCCACAGCCAATATCATGCTAAATAAGGAAAGACTCAAACATTTCCTTTAAGATCTTGAACAAAACAAAAATTTCAATTTTACCTTTCTTATTCAGCACAGTACTAGAGATTTTGTCCAGGCAAGAGAAAGATGTAAGTGGTACTCAATTTGAAAAGAAATAAAATTGTCTGTATTTGATGATATGACCATATGCATAGCTACACTTAAATTCTCCACTTAAAAAGCTTGGCATTGATAAATGAATTTAGCAAACGTGCATGACACAAAATTAACATGCAAACAGCAGTGCAGTTTTTGTACACCAACAACAAACTAGCTGAAAAAGAAATAAAAAGTGGTCTGATACACAATATCAAAAAAAAAGCTGTCGTAAATTTACCAAGAAAGTGAAAGAGTGCTACAATGAAAACTATAAAACACTGAAGAAAGAAATCAGAGAACACATACCAAAAAATGGAAAAACATCCCATGTTCTTAGATAGGAATAGTTAATGTTTTCAAAATGTGTAAATTAATCAAATGAATATACCCATTCAGGGCAACCCCATCAAAACACAAATGACATTTGTGTTAGTTTTTCATTACTGAAACAAACACCTGAAATAAATGAAATTGTAAGGAGGAAATGTTTACTTTGGTTCCTGTCTTCAGAGGTTTCAGTCCATACTCGCTTGGCTCTGTGGCCTTTGGGCCCATGACAAAGCAGCTTATCATGTTGGGGAGTACATGGCAGAGAGAACTTCTCACCTCTAGACAGCCAAGAATAAAAGGAAGATAAGAAGGAGTTGGAAGCCCAGTATCTCTGATGACCTAACTTTCTCCTACTAGACTCAACCTCTTAAAGCTCCTGTCACCTTACTGTGTGATAAGAAGTGGAGTCCAACCCTTCAGTATATGGCAGATATGAGATCTGAATTTTTCATCGACCTAGATAAATTGATCATAAAATTCATAGGGAATCACAATTGAGACTGAAGAGCCAAAGAAATACTGAGCAGAAAACCCTCAAAGCTGAAAGCATCACCACACTTGACTTTAAAATGTATTACAAAGCTACAATCATCAAAACAGGATGATTCTGGCATAAGATAGATCTGGAGAGCAATGGAATAGGATAAAAAATCCAGAATTTAATCTATGTATTTACAGGCAGTTGACTTTTTACAAAAGTGCTAGGGACATACACTGAAGAAAGCCATCTTCTTAGCAAATAGCACTGTGAAGACTGGAGAGATAGATAGGCAGATAGACAGACAGATAGATATAGAGCTATATGAACAAAACTAGACCTTATCACTCATCATACACAAAAATCACTTCAAAATGGACCAAGCTCCTAAATGTAGACCTAAAACTAAAAAACTAAAAAGAAAACATAGGTATACACTTCAAAGGATGACCAAAGCAAAGAATTTTGCAATAAGACCTCAAAAGTACAGACTATAAAATAAAACTAGGCAATTGGGATTATGCTGAACTAAGAAACATTGTAGCAAAGCAGATGACAGGCTCTTGGGATAACCTACAGACTAGAAGAAAAATTTGGAGATTACTAACTTCACAGGAGATTAATGTTCTTATATATGGAACTCAATTCAACATACAAATAATTCAGTTAAAAATTAGCACATTATCTGAATAGCCATTTCTCAAAAGAAAACATACACATAACCAACAAGTGTATTGCTAAAAGGTTCAGTATCACTAATCATTTGCAAATGCAAATCAAAATCACAATAAGATAAGATCTCACTGGAGGAAGAATGGTCATTATCATAAAAATTCTGGTGAGGACACCAGCATCCTGAGAAATGAGAACCCATGTGCAGTGCTGGTGGGAATGTAAATTGGTACAGCTATCAAGGGAAACGAGGTTACCTAGAAAACTGAAAACAGAAGAGCCTTATGATCCTACAATCCCATTGCTGAGTCTATATTCAAAGGATATGGGGTCTTTATAACAAGAGATCCCTACACAGTCATCTTTATTGTGGCATTATTCACAGTAGCCATGATACGGAATCAACTGAGATGTTTACTGAAAGCTTAAAAGTTTGAATAGTATATTGTTCAGTCATAAAAAATGAGGCCTGTCATTTGGAGCAACATGAATACAACTGAAGGTCATTATGGTAAATGAAATGTCAGGCATAGAAAAAATAATACAAGTTCTCACCAATCTGTATAAGGATAAGAAGTTGATCATAATGTATGTGCAGAGTAGAATATAGACCAGTAGAGAGGAGAAGGGGGAGGGAGGGTAGATAGTTAGAGGCTGAAAAGTGGGCACTAAAACAGTTGGAGGGAAGTAAAGTTGTAGATCTGGCATTGGTGGGAAAAGTAGGGCAACTTCAGTTTTCATCAATCCTTCATTTCCAAAGAGAAAACTTTTTAGGTTCCTGAGACATAGAAATGATAATATGTGAGTAGATGAGAATACTAATAACTCTGATTTAATGATTATACATCATATTCATTTATTCAATTATAATGCTATACTCTGTAAATATGTACAAATACTATATGTCCATTAAATAAAATTCAATTGAAATGAAGAATGAATAAGAATGAATCAGATCAGAATGTCTTTATTCTCATTCGGGCAAATATGTGAAAAAGGTAAATGGCATCCATCTGAATGTAGCAAGGTATTTCTCACAGTCTCATGGGAAACATATGTTGGATGATTGTACAGGAAAATAGACCCATTAGTGACTGAATAACTGTATTACTGATTCTAATTCATGAGTTGATTAAATCTCTGAGTACAGTCCTTTACTGTTTTCAAATGCATCTGCTTTTGGATCCTTTCTTTTTAAAAACAATAGCTACCACACTCAAGTGCCTATGGTGTAGTAGACATTGTGCTCATCCAGTGACGTGAATTTTATTCTCAAAATCAACAATGAGACAGACATCTTTTGAATTTCATTTCAGAAAAATTTATATTTTTCCAAGATAGAAAGGAAAGTTTAAATTGAGTTAAAATTTAAAATTGAGTTAAAATTAAAAGTTAAAATTCCAAGGTATACAGGAAGTTTAAATTTGCAGATTACATGGTGCTGAAGAATGAAAAAATAAGTCAGATTATAGAATCAGGCTCCAAAGAAATCTAAACTCAGTATACCAGTTTCAATCAGAAGCATATATTTTATTACTTAATAATCTCAGTGTGAGTAGTATTGACATGGCTGCTATGAAAATTAAAAGTTTCTTAGGTTATATTTCAGAACAAGACTGACTGAAGTAAGGGAGATAAGTTACTTGTTCTTTCAATATTTTTAGTTCTAAGTATCAGACCTGACAGCCATAGGTGTGCATCCATCAGAAACATTTCCCTCGTTGTTATGGTTTGTGTCTGGATGTCCCCCCAAAGTCTCATGTGGTCATGGGGGAGTGGGCCTTTTGAAGGTGACTGAGTCTAGCTTCTGTGACTGGCTCATTGTCTAGCTCTGGGATTGGCTGTGTAGTGCTGCACCTGCTCAGGGGTGGGGAACTTGCATACAATATAAAGGAGGGAAGGAGGTGTACTTTTCCCTTTGCCCTTTTGCTCTTGTCGCTTGGGGTATTTATGAACAGTTGCCCCTCTGCCAAGCCACCCTGCCTTGGAACCAGCTGATGATGGACTGAACTCTCCAAAAACTGTAAGCTAAGTAAACCTTTCCATTCCTTCATTTTGGGCACCAGGTATTTTGTCTCAGCAACAAGAGAAAAGTAACCTAGACACTTGTTAATGACAGGGATTCAAGAAAAGGGATGTTTTGGAATCAGAGCTGAGAAGTTTCTCAGATAACTTACAGACCTGAAGAAAGAACTGTTGGAAGCTGAACTTTGAGAATGGAACGTAAAGTCTCAGAGCTATGAAACCTCTCTCATGTCTGCTCACCATGCTTGCTTCCCTCTACGTGTTAGTCACATCCTTCAATTGTTACAGATTTTCACCCCTAAGGGAAGCATGGCCACCTAAAGTCTGAGTTCAGGTGTTATAAGAACTGAGAACTTCATTTTCACTCAATACCAACATATTAATCACAGAGAAAAAATCTGATTGGCCCTGTCTTGCTCATGTGGTCATTGTGCAATCACTATTAATGGGTAGATGGGGCAATCTGGTTGGCCAGTTTTTGAGCATGTGATCACTGTTGGGGCCAATGACTGTAAAGTACAGGGCAAGACAAAATTTGTTAGTAAAACAAAGACATTGAAACAGCTGGTTGAGGAGACCATACACAATATAACATTAATTTCAGACATGTACAGAGAGAAATAAGCAAAGCTTTGAGAGTGAAACTTTGTACTGTAAAGAACAGATTATGGATCTGTGGCAGTGTCTTAGTTACTTTTCGCTCATTGCCGAGACAAAATACCTGATGCCCAAAATTAGGGAAGGAAAGGTTTATTCTTACAGTTTCTTGAGAGTTTCAGTCCTTACTTAGCTGGCTCCAAGGCAGCGTGGCATGCCGGGGCTGCCGTTCATGGTGGCTGCAAGCAGCAAGGCACGCTGGCCAGAGAGGGCAGAAGCGCAGAAGCACAAGAGGAAGACCCACCTCATTTACATTGTTATCTCAGTTCCGCCCCTGGGCGGGTACAGCACTCACATCACCAATCCTGGCACTACACAACAAATCAATAACATGTGCCAGACCCAGCCCCATCAAAAGTATTTGAAGACTTGGGGGTACATAGTGTATCACCCAATACAGGCAGTTATCCTGAAAAAGAAATTTCAGAGAAGAAAACAGGATTGCTGCAAGAAAAAAAAAGTTCTATTATGTTCTAGAGATTTTTTTTTTATTTAAGAGAAAAAAATAAAGACACATATAACAAAGACAAAAAGCAAAAGAGACAAACAAACAACTAGAGTAAATGCACAACAGTAACATTACAGGTTTACAAAACAGGGTGATAGAAACTTGACAATGGTTGCAATATTGCGTATCATTATCTTTAAAATGGTTGTTTACGTTAACAGATATAGACATGTAAAATTGATCTAATCATATGAGTATTAATTGTTCTTTCTCAATAACGAATACATTCAGCAGTGTGTTCGTTTTAGTTCTCTTACATATACATGTATACAGATTTATATCTTTTCCTTTTCCCTTCCCTCTTTCCCCCTTTTCTCTTCCCAATTACTTTTGCTCTTTGAGCAGTTTTTTACCCTTACATAGTATTTTTTGTAGATTTTGGATCATATACACTTTTTCAGTTTCTTACACTAGGGAGACAATATGGTATTTACACATGTGGGTTTGAAATATCTCACTTATGAGTATGGTCTCTAGTCGTGTCCATTTACTTATAAAAGTCTCAATGCAATCTTTCTTAATAGCTGAGTAGTACTCCATTGTATAAAAATACCACATCTTTTTTATCCATTCTTTGATTGATGGGCACATCATTTTCACCAAAAGAAAGACTAAACTTTGAAGATTTAATAATATAACTACCAAATCTCAGAGTAGTTCACTTCTTGTTTACAATGAATGTAGACATAAACAGTGTAACCATTAGCCAGGAAAGTTATGGAACAGTTATGGGTATCAGATAAATTGTTGGACTAAGTTACTTTAAGAGAGAGGCAATGCTAAAAACATAAATTGTAAAGTAAAACAGAAACAGGTACATATTTTGACTTTGACATTAACTATCTCTGTGATCTTCAACATATTCTTAGTTCATAGATTCATTGTTAAAATAGAAACTGTTACATTTACCTTGTAGGTCTATTGTGATTAGTATAGATAACCTTGACAGAAATTCTGAATCATAGATAGCTCTTAGTTACACAGTGTGTATGCACACAGGAACAACATGCACACGCGTCTGAACACACACACACACACACACACACAAACATGTATCCTGGGATCTTCAAACATCTTTGAATTAAGAAGCACATCATACCTGAATCATACCAAAGTATTACAAGACACAGATCGTAGCTATGTAAGTACATGTGCGCTTGGAATGAGAGAGAGATGAGGACTAGAAGGGTAACTGAAAACATGTAGTCAGAATGTACTTAATGCTAGAGGAGCTCCAAGTCTGTCCAGTACCTTAGACTGTGTTGTGTTAGAAGTCCAGCATCCTTTAGTTAAGTGTTACTTTAGACATGTATGCCATATGGTTGAAAAATATGGTAAATGTTTAAATTTTAAAAATTTATTACCATAAAAGACATATTGTCATTAATCTACTTCAAAATACTCTCCCTCACTTTCAAAAAAGCACACAGCCCATTTCACTTCGCTTTCTGGAACAGTTCTGGAAGTCCTGCTTCACGAGTGTCTTTGGTTTCACTGTCCCGGCGGCCTCCAAGTTCTGAGTTGATTAAAAACATTGACCTTTCAGGGCGATTTTGGCTTTGGGGAAGAGCCGAGGAGCCACCGTGCCAGATCTGGAGAGTGGGATGGACGAGGACACACCGTCACATTTTCATGAGTCTGCCTTCCGGTCGGACGGCACTCAGTGTCAGCACTCACTGTAGTTTTGTATTTTTAATCACATTCCGTGAAGATCTGAGAGAGAACTTCCAGAACTGCTTCAGAAAGTGGCAAGAAGGGTGGGACAGGTACACTCAAAATGAGAGGGAGGATTTTGAGGGGGATTCATGCTTCTGTGCCTTTTATTTTGAAATAAATTGTTTTTAAATTTAAATATTCATTGTATATTTCAGCAGTCATTATTTCATGAGAACTAAATGATATAATAAATGAAAATATGTTTAGGATGATTCTTATAACCATGTTAGCACTCAATAAAACTTTGTTATTAATTAAATGTTTATCATGTGATCTCTTTCTTCTAGAATTGAAGCTTCTCAGACACACATCTTTTGATACTGATCTCCTTTTCTGCAGACTCCAGGAAAATATCTGGTAGTTTAATGTGCAATTAAATAAAAGGTGGGAGAGAGGATCGTGGAGGTATGAAATAAAAGCTGCCAGTTAAAAGTATATTATAAAACTGCACATGCATGAACATCCATTTACTTGAAAAGACTAAGAGAAATGAATTCTAATTGGTAATAAAACAAAAGGTAACTAGCATGACAGAATGATGAAGGCCAAAGAGTTAAGGATCAGAGGATAAAGGCCACAGCAGAAGTATAGCATCCGAATTTTACAACTTTCAAGAGCCAAAATTTGTGCAACTCAAATCCAGAATTTAACATGTCAGTAATTCCATAAGGTTAGTTTTCTATATTGCACTTGCCTATGCGATGCTTTCATGGTTTAAATTTCTGTAAAAAAGTAGTTTATTATAATGTTTTACGATTTAGTTCATTTGGTTTCTAAGCCAGTGCTCAAGGCATCTACTAGCAGGCACTTGGATCAGGCTCCCCTCGCTCAAATTTCCTCTGGGCCCCAGTAGACAGGTTGCATTTAGCACTCTTGCTCTAAAGAAAGGTTTCACAACTTTTTAAATGAAGAAAATATGAGAATAGTTCATTAGTGCAGCTCTCTGGCAGATGGAATAGGATCCCGTCAGCTGGGGGCTGGTCGCTTTCAGAGCTGTAACTCTGGCTGATCCTGTGCTGCATCCCCACAGCCCAGGGGAGAGCCATTTCAGCAATCCTGCAAGGAAATGGGACTGTCCTCAGGATGTGTCGCCCTAGGAGGAGCCCTGTTCCTCCAAGCACCATAAAGCAGTGAACAGAGCAGCGTTACAGACTTGTTTAGGGGAGGAATACGTCAATAGTTACCCTTCTAACCACTGAGTTGCAGAAGCCAGTGAGACGGAGTCCTTGCTTTTCTGGAAGAACAGACTGAAAGAGGCAGCGGTGTGGAGGCCCAAGGCGCTGGCACTGGGATGTGATGCTGTGTAAGATGACTCAGCACAGAGCTCTTGCTGAAGCGAGAAGGGCATGCGGGTCCGCCTGCCACACTTCTATCGCTCTGTCCTCCCTTGCAAAGAAAATGACTGCCAAGGTTTTCAGGGGAAAAGTTCCTCAATTTGGAGTGTGAAAGAGTTTTGTGGGTATTAAAGTTGGACCTGCAACGCTTCTCAATGAATAGACATTGGAAAGGGAAAAAAAATTAAAGATATTTCAGAAATGTTAACCTTTCTCAGGTGGGAATGCCAACCTTTGGTGTGAAGAGGGCAGATCTCTGATGATCTCTACCTGGAAATACTTTAATGGTTGACTTGAAGCAATATACATTCTTGGATACTAACAAATTGACTTCATTTTTATTCACTAACTCAGGATTTTCCCTAATCCTTGTAATGTGACATGATGAATGATAGGTTATGGAAAAATATAGAAAGGTCAAAATGTTTTTCATAAAGCTATATCTGAGTCCAGATGCATGTCCATCAACAACTCAATTATTTCTACTCTAGTAAAGGGGAAGATGTAACTCTAGTCTCAGTGACTCCAGATTAGTTAGTCACAGTATCACTACGACAGTTTTATAAATGATATCATGTAGCTTGCCAGAGAGGGTCAAAGACAGGATGAAAATGTGGCCCCAAAACTCTCAAACACACTGGCCTTTCTCTGCAAAATTTTGGAATTTACCCAAAAAAAACTCCTCATATTTCAATTTGCTTATCATACTTAACTGTGACTTTGGCTTAACTATGTTCTCTTAGGTTCCAGTGTTTAGATTTAAGCATAATTTGTTATAAAAACCTCCAAACTCTGAATATTTTGATTAGATAATGATGCATTTAATTTTTCTTATGAGCTCGGTTTGGGTTTGATGCTAGCTTAAAGTGTTCAAATGCAGAAGCTAGCAGATCATCAACTCTGAAATATCCAATGTCAGAGGGAAATGAATGACAGCCACTTGGTAAGGCAGCCTCCAAACAGGGTCCATGAATTTTGAAACAAACACAAACTTCTGTCTGTTAAGTAAATGAGAACAAGGATGGACAATTTTGAATTCTTGCCAGGAGTCAAGATGGAATTTAAGGTGTCCACTTGTGTGTCTTGAACTATAATATGCAGACTGGTCATCTGGGGACAGTTACTCTGTAGAAGATGACTTGGTAGGTCTGGGGAATGAGGAGCCATATGACCTGACTGCTTTCTTTGCCAAGTTCCCACTCAGTGCTGGAACTGTCGACACACACTTGAGACTACACTGGAGGACCAAGGTTCCTATCACCTGAGGACATCATCATTGTACAGATGAGGAGACATTGTCCAGAAGGAAAATCTCCGGGCTGGAACCACTCCAGCCTATGGAATATCTCACTTCATAGCAGGGTGATTCTAAAATCCCAGCCTTTTCTACTGTCTCATGTACTTTCACATTTCTAGAAATGGGGAAGAAATGTAATGAAGAAATTCTTCCAAACGATCTTTTTTTTTTTTAGGTGAAGTGAACATTGGAGAAGAATTTGAAACGCTTCTCATAGCATCTCCATTGACTCATGCTTCCTACTGGGCTCTTACAAAATCCTCTCCTGTTTCTAATGCTTTTTTAGTTACTGTATCATTTGTGAAAAACATAAGATGACCTGAGAAAATGAAGTGACAGAAGAAATTATGTTGTCCTAAAGGCATCTACAAAAGGTATGGAGAATGTGATCTATCCCTAACATGATTTAATCTTCCCTGACTTCACAGCAGAGTGAAAGAGAATAAAGTAACAGCTTTATTCCTACCTAGATGTTCAGTAGCTTAGAGGGTTGTCAAGGTAACCATAACTTTTGATTAATATCAAACTCCACAAAAAAAAAAATCCCTGGTTTTCATTTTCTGTGTTACCATGTCACTTGGAGTAATAGCAATGTAAGCTTTCTCCTCCCTCCCCATTTTCTACCTGGTTTTCCCCACATAGGTGCATTTAAGGGCTCATTTATTTTTCCAGGAAAAGACACAAAGCAGGGAGCATACAGAACCTTTAATTTGGAGAGGCAAGGCTTTCACGGCAGAAAGCTCTGCACTCCACACACAAAGAGGCTTCAGCGTGCACACACCCACTTTGCTCAGGCTGAGCTGTGGGAGTGGTCATGTGTGGAGAGTCGGGAGAGAAGGGTACCAGCTAGAGGGGCATCCCGACTGCGGAGCAGAAGACGCCAGGGTGGGGGATGGAAGCATAAACAGGCAATCAAATCCCAGATAAAGAAAAGCTTTGCTTTACTGTTCTTATGTATTACAACAAGGAACAGTAAAACTTAGGGCATTAAATATAATCTCATAGGTAAACTGCACCTATTTTTGTATTTTGGTTGAGTTTGAGTTTTATATTGGCAGCTGTAAGCAATCTCTTATGTCATTTGTTCTTTAGAAATATAATCCCACCATGCTATTGGAATGTAGGGAATTTCCTAATGAGCTACACAATATTTAGTAAAACAGCATATGCTGCTCTTTTCCATTAAAAAAATAAAAATCCTTATTATAGAAAATTTGAGAACACAGAATTGAAAGGCTCAAACTCATCTAAAGTGCTGAGACATTTATCATTTTTACTATATGTATTTAGCTAAGGTGCACAATACGGTATTTTGATACATGTATAGACCACTACAACAATCAAACGATTGCACAATTCACACGATTTTCATTTTTCTTTTCTCTTTATCTTTTCCTTTTGCAGTGAGAACCAAAGGAGACCCACTCTCTTAGCAAATTTCCACCATACCATGTTATTATTTACTATAATTGCTGTGCTGTAAATTAGAACTCTACAACTTCCTCATCCTAGTAACTGACTGTTTGTACTTTGACTGAAACACTCCCATTATATTTTGATATGCACCTTTCTAATTTTTTCTAAGTATTCTATGACAAATTATCTATATCATGTTGGAACATATGCTTTATGTAAACATTTTTATGTTAGAATTACTCTCTAACATATTTCATAGCAACAATATGCTTTTCTGCCAACTTATTTAACCATTTTCTACTACTGAATATTTAAATTGTTTCAAAATTTTTCTTATTTGAAGAAATTACTGTATTGTATTGGAAGCTTTCTTCTGTTTCACTCTTTTCCCTTTAGAGATAATTTAGAGGTAGAATTATGAACCAGAGTCAGTGTTTGTTAAGATTCTTGGTAAGACTTGACATTTTCCCCTAAATAATTTGTTATTGTATAACTTATAAATTCTAATTAAGAGGATAACTGTGTTCAGTAACCTTCATTTAAATGGATGAAAGCCAAAACAGAGAAACTAGAGGTAAAGAGCATCAGATCTAGAGTTGAATCCACCCGAGCTCAAGAACACATGGATGGCAAACTCTTACCCAGTCTTCCAGGCCTTGCTGCACAGATTCATGATGAAAGTCTGTGACTTTAGGGCTCCATAACTATTTCAACATATGCTATTAGCTTCATTTTATAGAGGGAAAAATAAGAGTCAAAGGAAAAAGATGAAATAAGTGGTGAATCGTCCTGCCTTGCAGGTCAGATGCTATTCCCAAGCCACCCACCCCCGTGTGTGCGGTGTGCATCCTGGCTTCAGAGCTTGGTTTTCTGATCTAATCTTCCACAAACTATTTTAAAACGCATGCTTTATGTGATTTAGCATTTAAGTTCACCGAGCTTTGATGAGATAAATCGTGCTTTCCTCTTGTCATGATGTCATTACCTACTCAACGTGTTTTTCTCCTTTTTGGAATCATGTCATGCACATTCAATTCCCTAAATCCTATAATAGCAGCTTTTTTATTTTTTAACCCTCATGTGTTCTCTGCTTCAGCCTTTTATCATAAAAGCCTGTTTGTTCACCTCTGACAGCTCTCCTCAGCTCATCACCCTGCAGACTGCAGCTAAAACATACCATTGTATGAATTTCAATATATAGAAAAAGATGAAAGATAGAGTGGGGAAGAGGAGAATAGATAATGGGTCTATGCTAAGTTAAAGAATTAACAAAAAGGGTCAAATTACCTGAAGTTCAAACCAAAAGACATCAAAGAGGGAAAGCCAAGTACTAAAATAAGAGATAATAGAAGATGATTAGGGGAAAATCATAATAAAAGGGAGATAATGGTTTGTAACTGGGGTAGAATTGTAAAGAACTAGAAATAAATGGGCAAGATAGAATTAAAGGTATAATAATGAGAGCTGAAAATTAATAGTGTATGTAGTGAGAGAGGGACTTGTCAGATTTTCACAGAAGCGATGGGAGAGGAAGGAGTCGTTCCTGTGGGAAGTTTCCGAAGCCTGGACCGACTCGTTATATTCTGATGTGTGGTGAAGGCATGATTCAAAGTAAATTGGGAACGTTGAAACTGGTGATTACAATGGGGGCAAGCTCATCTTGTGTTTTAAAACAGTAGGACTGTAAGAAAAGCCCTGAGGCTTCTTTCTCCACAAAGGAAAGGCAGAACACTCAGACATCTATCTGATCTGCCTCTCGGTTCATCTTATTAAAAGTAGACATTCTGGATCAAAAATATCTGTATAAGAATGTGTGTGTGTGGGGGGGGTGCGTCTTTCAGAACATCTTCATTGGAACTGGGTGTCCACAGTGTTTTTGTTCATATGTAGCTGCCTTCTTCACCACATCCTCAATGACCATTATCAGGTCTTTTGCTGTTTGAAAATGTTGTTCTGGCTTGATCTGTATGATCGTTTCAGTAGACAGGTTTTACAGTGCAATTAATTATATTTACAAAATTACCAAAATGTGTAAGTAAAGTACTACTGCAGCCTGCATTTGATTTTCTGCAAATTCCAGAGTTATACAAGGAACTGTCTTCATTTTATTTGAGCATGGGCTTTTTAAACAATAAAAAAATGTTCAAATGCACCACTTTATTATGCAGCTGGGGGCTTGCTTGATCTATGCTCTGAAAATGATCCAGTTGGAAGAAGACAACTGCATTTGAGCAAAAAACCACAATATGCTGTCCTGGAGGTATTGAACTCTGCCCAAAATAGATATATTTTTGGCTACAATAAAATGTAGAAGTTGAGAACATAATGCCGTGGTACTCTGAATGAATGGATGAGTAAGTGCATGTATTAATTAATATAAATTTTTACCCCTAGCAAATCCGGAATCAACTGTACAACATACATTAGCATTAATGAAGAAATGCTTAAATTTCAGGAAAACCTCTCAGTATTATAAAAAAAAAAATTTCCATGACAGTTCAGATTGGAAACATACCCAATTACATATATGAGATTCAGATGACAGCTAACAGTAAAAGACTATTTTCAACAGTGTATTCATTCATAATCATATAACATGGGGGTTGCATTTAGCTACTCAAGCATTGTTATTCATGGAGTAATAATATCGACTTCATTATCTAAGATGTTTTGCAATAGTAATTTAATTTAATCACCTATAAATAAGAAGAAACATTAAAAACAGTTGAACTTACTGAAAACTTTGAAAATCACGTATGTGAGAACAACAAAGTCTTCTCAGCGTGTTATTGTTTGTTTTAAATGTCCTCCAAAGCCTCATGCAGGCATGGTGGGGCAGGCCTTCTGAAGGTGGCTGAGTCTAGCATTTGTGATTAGTTAACTGGCTAACACTGGGGTTGGCAGGGTAAGTGCTACACCTGCCCCAGGGTGAGTAGCCGGCTTACAACATAAGGGAGGGAAAGAGGTGTGCTGTCCCCTTTTGCCCTTTTTGCTCTTGTTGCTTGTGGCAGCCATGAATGACTGCCCCTTAGCCGTGTGCCACCTTGCCTTGAAGACAGTTGATTATGGACTGAAACCTCCATAAATTAAGCTAAATAAACCTTTTCTTCCCTAATTTTGGAGGTAGGGTATTTTGTCTCAGCAATGAGAAAAAAGTAACCAAGACACAGGGATACCACATTTACTGGATTTTTTAAAAATTTCATTGAAAGAGAGATAATTAAGCAATGCAAGATATAAATATTGGAATAATGAAACAAATTATTTAGAAAATTTTTACTTGATTTCCTATTAGAAAAATTGATTCCATAGATAAGCAAAATGGTATGCTGAAACATAACTCAAATATAAACATATTGTTTAATCCAAATCTATTTACAATCTATTAACAATATTCACTTAAGTATAAAGGAAAATTATGGACATATGAAGTGCAAATGGGAATTTGGAACATAACAAAGGTGGCTTTAGAAATCAATAAATACAAAATGAACAGAAGAAATGATGACCAAACACTATGATGTATACCTGGCAAAAACAAAATTGGAGTTCATTCATTCTGTAATCTTTTTCTCACTTTCCTTGACTCTTTCTTTCTCTTTAGATTAAAAAAAATTAAGTATATAATTAGTCAAATGAAATTGTATTTTTAAGTATTTCAAACTCAGATCTTTTCATGCAAGATAAGAATGCTACAAATCATAAAGGAAAAGAATATAGATTAGACAACATGAATATTAAAAGATAAAGAATATAAAGTGATCAGTTAGCCAACAGCATTAAAATAAGGGTAAAAGTCACATTATAAATTAGGGAGAAAGACAAATTTTATTAAAAAAATAAGAGATAGATAAAGATAGATATAGACATACATAGATGGCAGATAGTTAATATCCATAATGTAGATGAGCCCTTAATAGTCACATATTTAAAAAGAAACATGTCCTAAACTATAGACTATTTAAAAAAGAATAAATGTGATTGGCCAATAAAACTTCTAATAAGAGTCAAAATCACCATTAATCAGTGAAATTCAAATGAGAATATTTAAACCTATCAGATTGGAAATGATTGAAAGCAACACAGTACTAATGTGTTGGCAAGTACACAGGGAAATACACATTTTATATCCTCCTGATAAGAATACATCATACTTCCAGGATATAAATTATACCTGGAAAACTGTTTGCTATTCTGTGTCTTAGTTAATTTTCTCTTGTTGCTGAGGCAAAATACCTGACACCCAAAATTAAGGAAAGAAAGATTTATCTTACCATCTGTGGAGATTTTGGTCTATAATCAGCTGGCTCCAAGGCAGGGTGGGGTGGCACTGTGGCTGCAGTTCACGGCAGCAGAGGACAGCAAAAGCGGCAGGAGCGAAAGGTGGGGAGCAAGCCTTTCATCCTCCCGACCGCTACTGTAAGCAGGCTGCCTCACAGGAGCGGGTGTAGCACTCACGATCTTCATGCCCTCTTGCATAAGATAAAGATGTTTACAAAGTAAGGACCCTGGCCCCCTACTGAGTCCCTTAGCTAAACTTCTCAGCTTCTCAAGTTGACACAATGTATCAACCTTAACAATATGTATAAAATTTATGATCTAGAGCTTCTTAGATAATTGCCATAGCAAATAAGAGTGCCTCAGGAGGGGCGGGGCAGGGGATTTAGTTCAGTGGCATAAAAATCCACCTGGCAAGTGCAAAGTTGTGAGTTCAATCGCTGGTGCCAAAAAAAAAAAAAAAGTGCTTCAGAAGGGTGTTTGATGTTCATAAAGCGACTCTTGGCTACAAATTAAATTTTCATCTTCCAAAGAAGGTATTACTATACCAGATGTCAAATTTGTCTCAAAAATGTCATCCTATGAAGAAATTTAGAAGAATAAATGAGGTCTATTCATGTTCATTAGCAAATAAATGTATCAACAAATTAATTGAGTTAATAAAACAAATTTTAAGCAATGTTTATAATAGCTGTGTGTAGATAAAAGATCTTTGAAATCTTTTGTATTTCCTTTGGTGGAAGAATTTGAAACTGCTTGAAACATCCTATAATTTGAATATATACATATGTTGAAAATCTGGTTTAGTTTTGGAGAATAATAAAATAATACAGTGATAACATTCTCAGTCAGGGGAGTGGTTACTATGATAGAGATGGGAGGATCAACTTCAAGATACTAAAAGGAAGCTATGTTTTTCAAATCTTACAAGTTTCACTTTCTAAATATCTGTTTAACTCATTGAAAATTGCAAAACTGTTTTCAAAAGGGAAAAGAGAAATAAACACATTTAGTCAATAAAAGACTGCTGAAATAAGATTTTAAAATAGTTGCTGTTCTATGGAAAAATGAAACCACCATCTTTGGGATTAACTTTTCTATTGGACAGAAGTCACTTGCTTTCTATCAGACAAGTTTAATTTCCAATTCCTCAATCTCCCACACATTAACATATAACATTATAGAGCCTTGGCCCTGGCTATTAGTAAAAATCAAGCCAAAACTACATCTCAGGGGAGGATCAAGCATCTCTAAGGAAGTCTTGTTACACTATGAGCTAATAGGCCATGGTCTTTTTCACTAACCTTATGCAATAACATTTTTTATTTTGAAGAGAATATAGGAAAGGTGTAGGGCAGATCTGATGAAATAAATTCAACCCAACAACAGTCCTCATCATTTTGACTTTTTTTTTATTATTATTCTTTTCTTCTTCCTTTTTGTTTTGTTTGCAGTTTAGTTGGTTGGGAGTTTGCTTACTTACACAACAGCTTAAAATCATGAGTAGTTCCGCCGTGTAGATCAAGGATCTGGAAAAGATTTGGTGACATCTGTCTGTTCTGCATAGCATCAACTGGGTTATTTCATGGCACCTGGCTGATGGCTGTGCTTGCTTAGAGGGTCCAGGAGATTTATTCATGCGCCTGTTTGGATTTAGCTGGGTCCTCTTGGGTCTCCTCCAGGCAGCCTCCCTAGCAAGGGACACGGGAGCCTTCCAATATGGTGGCTCAGGTATTCCGGAGACCAAGGTGGAAACGGACGACCCTCTAAACTTGGAATTGCACAGCACCCTGTATGCCGCAGTCTATTGGTCAAAATAGTTGTAGCCCAGGCTCATTCAATGACCCTGTTTAGCAATGGAGAAGTGGCAGCAAATTTGCTTCCATCTTTAATTCACACAGTATGATTAGTATTAATCTTACATCAATGAGAAGCTTCCATTACAATAAACAATCATACAACTATGCAATTCCCTGAATATTAAACACACTCTTTTTGTCACAAACCATATCCAGTGACTAAAAAAGTCATAGTTGAAAAAATGAAAAATTTCTCAAATTCTGACCTTCATGGAATATCACTTTGGAAATCATACTTACAAATTTCTCTGTATCATTCAGAATAATATCATTTCCCTTATAGAAAAAGAATTGTTCGGCTCTTATGTTCTAATTAAGAATTACAGTATGTATGAATATTTAAATATTTGGCCTGATGCTGCTTGCCAGTTATATACCCACATTTATTATATAATTATTGAAATAATTGGAAAAGAACTTTGCTCTATTGTGTATTTCTTTCCATAGCAGTAGTGTTTAACTCTCAGGGTTTACTTCTACAAGAGCTTTTTTGGTGACTCTGTTACGCCTGCATTCTTCAGCATGTAAATCGAGGGTTCCGACATGGGCTAAACGGTGGTGGCAAGCACAGCGGTGACCGGTCCTTGCTCGGTGGCTCAGAAAGTACTGAGAATCCTACCCACGACGTGACCCACTAGGCGGACGGAGCACTGTCCACAGGTCTTTGCTCCGTTTGCAGGCATACGCGTGTAGTCCAGCGAGGAACAGCGAGGAAAGTAAGAATGTTCGGGTGACTGCAAGCAGGCTGGGCAGTAAGAAAGTACCCATGACTACCACGCCCGCTTCTAGAAGCGAGGTTTCCATAGGGGATGGTGGAAGCTTGAACCACGCAGAGTAAGTGGCTCATCCCTTTGACTTTATAGATGAAGCAACACAAAGCATAAGTGGTATATGAGCCAAGGAAGAAATTTTCCCATCGAAGACTTAATCCGCAGTTGCAGGAAGATTTGCAGATACTTGAAGATTGTTAACCAAAGGCAGAGGCAATCACTTTATGACCATATGCTTGTCCAGTGAGGATATACTTGGACAGGGGACAAATGAAGGGTGGTTTAAATAAAGGGCCGATAGAAGGAAACAGTGAGATGGCTCTTCACGGCTTTACACCTTCTCCCTCTGACACTCTGCTGAACACATAGTAGACCACTTGTAGCTCTTTTGCAGATTCTTGATGATTTTTACGTTGAAAAATTATTTATTTGGAATAACTTTTATTACAGTATCTTTGAATTTGCTAATATTTTATTCTGGAATGTGTCGTCTCTTGTTAAACCCATCCACCACACACTGAATTTTTCTTGTGTATCATTCTTTTTTCTATATTTTAAAGCATATAGAATGTAATTATAGTAACTATTAATTGCCCCTATGTGTTAGTTATTGCACCTAAGATTCAAACAGTTTCAATTGATTGCTCTCTGCATTATAATTTATATGTTCATATGAACCAGATGATTTTTAATTGGATGCTGGACATTGTCAGTTTTACCTTATTTGAAGAAAAACATCATAATTCAGTTCCTACAAAGAATTTTGGTCATTCACTTGGAGTACAATTAATGTTCTCACAAACCATTTTTTGAATATTGCTTTTTAAAAATTTGTTAGTTCTTCCCATCCATGAGCAAGGAATATCTTTCCATTTTCTAAGATCCTCTTTGATTTATTTTTTCAGAGTACTGTAATTTTCAGTGTATAGATTTGTTACTTCCTTTGTTAGATTGACTCCTAAGAATTTCATTTTTTTGGATAATATTGTGAAGTGTGTGGTTTCCTTAATTTCTCTATCGGTGTGTCTTTTGTTTGTGTATAGGAATGCTATTGATTTTTGAGTGTTGACTTTGTATCCAGCTATGCTACTGAATTTGGTTATTAAATCTAGAAGTGTTTTGGTGGAGTTTTTGGGATCTCCTATGTAGCGTATCATGTCATCTGCAAATAATGATAATTTAACTTCCTTCTTTCCTATCATTATTCCTTTTATTTCTCTCTCTTGTCTAATGGATCTGGCTAGCATTTCCAGAACTATATTGAATAGGAGTGGTGATTATGGACATCCTTGTCTTGTTCCTGATTTTCAGTTTAAAGCTTTCAGTTTTTGTCCATTTAGTATGATGATGGCTGTTGTTTTGTCATTGATGGCTCTTAAGATTTGTTAGGCAGGATCTGAGCAGCATTTAGTCTAGAACTTTGTATTTCCCACTGCTAAGGCAAGACCCCACTAGGTGGTTTCCTCAATTCTCTGCAGTCATGAGATTTTCCAGTCTGTCTGATGGTAACAAGCACAATCACCAGACCCAGGTGAATATACTTCCATTGATTGGACAGGCGGTCTTTGCCTAGTATTGGGCGTCTCACAGCAAGCATACATCAGTAACTGCTTTGCTAAATACTCTGGAGAAACCTTGTGGACCTCTGTGGTTTTCTGTCTGTGCACTGCCCTCCTGCTCAGCACCCTCCCTGTGAATGGTAAACTCGTGGCCTCTGCAGATATGCATCCCTCAACTCAGCTCGAGAATGTTAAAGATTCTTCTAAATAACCCTTGTAATTTTATACTGCCTCTGCACCCATTAGAATGCATTTCTTCCTCATCTCAGAAGCAGACCTCATTTAGTCTCCTTTGACACAGTTGCTAGCCCCTCCCTCTCCCGGCTCCTCATTGTGATCAATCCCCACTGGCTTCTGATGACTACCTCTGTATGAGGCACATGAAGATAGATGACCTACCGGTTTGTCCTGTGACAACCACAGCCCATGGGCTGTGCAGACACACTGCAGGAACTGTATCAGTCACACCATGCCTTCCTGGAACAGGCTTCTCCCTGCTCTAACCCCACCCACTACCATTCCCTGGGAGGTACCTGCTTAGCTGATACCCAGCACCCCAACAGAGGCTTCTGCCCATGAATCTAACTCTCTGCTCCCCACCTGCTGGCTGGACACATCCCTCACCTTCATCAGCGCCCCTCTCCTCTCAGGAATCTGTGAATAAGACAACAGTTTTGTTACTTGAATTTTTATTGTTGGTGTTGGACTGAGTCTTCAGTGGCTCACCAGATGTGATCTATGCACCCTGACCTAACTTTTCTCCTGATCAAGGCTCTCCTAGAGCTGGCTCTGTCTTGGCAGAAATAAACTGGACCATGCCCAGAGAGCCTACCAGAATAAACATGTTTCTTGTGAGACGGACACATGCCCATATGTTAGAGACTTAGACTTAGCCCATCCTTTATGACAAATAAGGAAGAATTTATTAATTAATGCAATAAAACCATGTGTAAAAACTCAGCAGATTCATTTTTAGAGTTGACTGAGCTTAAACTCAATTCAATTATATATACAAAGGAAAATGGATAAATCCAGTCCTATTACTCTATCTTTCTTTGAAGAAGAACAAATAATCATCTTCCAGAGGAGCAGCTGGTGGGATTTTTGCAGTCATTTTACCCACACACACACACACAACACTGAATTCCTTCTCAAAGAGGCTGTCATTGTGATTTTGTTATGACAAGGAAATGAAACTTATTCCTTCGAAACCCTAGCAGTGGGGAATTCATAGTTCTAGATTCTTCTCAGGTCAGCCTTAAGACAGTTTAATGACTTTATGCACTTTGGTTATTGACACTCTTAAGCATCTGTGAGGAAGGTTGACCTTAGCTTTCTCCCCACTGTCTCCCAGCTCTTCGCGTATCGGAGGCACTGCAAGAAGTACTCAATCCAGCTTGCTGGTATAGAAGGCAGCATGGTGAGTGGCTTTTTGTATGTGAACCCTATATATTCACTCTCTAGGGCATTTCCATGATATAAGTAGAACTACGCATGTGCTGTGAGACTTATTCCCTAGAAGCTGTGAATATACAAACCCACTTACATTCAGTAGAACTTAGGAGGGAACTCATAAAGAGAGACATGTGGGTCACGTATTTTGCATACAGAATGAGTAGTGGTAAAACAGTGATAGAGACATGAAAGAAATATGGAAATTTGCTCGTACAACATCCCAGTCTTAGCACTTATACAAGATACGTATAACTGAATACAGTACAGAAATGCAAAGCAAGCAAGTTTTATTCCTATCCTGCTGTTTACGGGTACAAGGGCTCTCATTACAAATACATGGAGATTTTCAAATCACTGAATTATCATGAGAACATGGAAGAGGAAGGTGTTTTGGCGTAAGCATCTAGAGTTCATTCTTTGATATGGGCAATAAAGCTATGTGCAAAAATTCAGCAGGTTCATTTACACTGTTGACTGAACTTGGACTCAGTTCAATTGTCTATGATTTAGTTGGACAAAACAAAGTTAAGTAGCCTTCCTTTAATCCTTTCTTTCTTTAGGGCTTGACAAGTTATTTCTTTGAAATATTTATCTATCAATCCAGAGCATAAGTTTTAGAGCAACACATCTTAAGTGTTAAGTATCTATTTTTAAACAGCATATGAGATTTGGAGTATGTATATAGGACAAGACAGAACTGACTATATAATTTTTGAGACTCATTATAAAATGAAAATGCAGTCTTTGTTCAAAAATTATTAAAAATTTCACAACAGCAAGAGCAGAGCAGTAAACTAAAGCATGGAGCCCTGTGAAATTCCCCAGGTGCATAAACCTGAATTGGACCCTAGTGTGAGACAAAGATGATTGGAGGTTATTTTACTCTTATTTCATTCAGGTAATATGAAGTATAATTAAAATCAAATTTTTTCTTGACTATTTAAGGTAAGTGTAAATGTATGGAAAATCCTTGTCCATAAATCGAGGATTTACTATAAAACTCATGAGTTGTAGATATAAGTAAAAATGAATATTCATATATAAATGATCTTACAAATCTCATGCAGTCCAAGTTTTATAAATATTATTGCTGCTTCTATTTCTCAGGAGCAAAATAAATTATCTTTGTTACTTAATAGTAATTTATTAGTCATTTATCTCTTCATATTAATTTTATCACTGATTATTCTTGAAGTATAAATACTAGCTTCCTTCATGTAGCATATTCAAAAAATTTATATATG